>JAAAKO020053937.1:0-10832 GCA_010015015.2 Bolitophila cinerea | reverse complement strand
ATATATTCCCTATATCCCCTATACGATATGACAGTCATTAGGGAATTTAAAAAATAATAATGTTTTCGAATTGCAAATATGAACGCACAGAATCAAAGCTTAAACTTAACGTATAATATGTAATTAGTTGCATTAAACTTGAAAGTGCAAAAACCGCGAATTTTATTTGCGTCTTTCCATATACTGTGTGATAATTCCAGAGAGAGAGCTGCAATGCGGCAATATTGAGCTTGGTTATACGAGTAGCCGGCAGCAAGTGCGACGTCGACGGAATCTTTGTGTGCGATAATTGCCTTTTAAACTTTTCAAAGCGAATATTACCGCTATGGCTTTAAAATCCCTTTTACAGTATGCACACTGCGCACAAGATTTTACAAGTATAACTGGTAAATATGTCTGCTGAATAAAATGATGGTGGGATTTTTTATTGCTTTTCATTACTATTAGTCAATCATTATGAATTCTTTATCGAATCAACTTTGAATTGTATGCAATTGTCAACACATATTTCAAATTGGAATTTTTAATTTATTTATTTATTTTATCTATTTATTTTATTCTCTTACACCGGTTTTGCCCTCAATGAGCCGGATTTTGATACTGAAAGAATATTTGGGTTTAATCCAGTAGTTATAACAGAATATCAATAAATTAAAACAAATTAATAATAATAAATTAAAGTTATTTAATTGTTGATTGAGACTTCTTAGCACAGCGGTTTTCTATTTACTTCAAACCGTGGGCAAAGGTCCAGATTAGGGGCGGTGCAGTAAAAAAAGTTATAAACAAAATTTAGGGAAATTAGCCCCTTAGTACGAATCAGATATCAGATTGCGTTGACCCTCCCTCCCCCATGTAGAGGGGATGGGTTAAACTTTTTTGTTTGAAAGGAAACCAATTTAAAATTCGAATGAATGAATTTAATAAAATTATAATGCCTTTTTATATAAAATTAAACTCTCATTTATATGAAATAGTTAGTGCTAGTCCCTTCTTTGGTAAATTACATCTTTTTAGCGCACCACTGCCTCGCGCTTAGCGACGTTTTTTACCACAAAAAAAAAATTATATGGATATGAATAATGCTACAAAAATATACCTATATATATACAGGATAAATCATACATCGATAGACAAACTTCCTAGAAGTATTCCTTGGTTTAGAATTAAAACGAAACATACAAATTTAAATCGCTTCCCTAAGAAATGGTAGCTATATGAAAAAAACATTTTTTTTCTATTCTTTATACTTTTTAGGCACCCGTAAAAATCCTAACAGAGGTTGCCACCATCCATCCACACAACGTCTTTGGATCGCAAAGATAAGGTTGTCACACATAGGATCCCAACCGATGATATGAAGCCAATAGAGAGTCAGCTCGCTTCCGAAAACAAGCTCATCTTAAGGTGGTAGTACCCAGTTCGGTAAGGATAAAAAAACGTTAGTAGCAAGGACAGAAGGAGAAGAGATGAAAAGGATAGATAGTAATGAAATCCAACTCTCGAGACACTTCATCTGACTCGAAATGGACCTTTCTCGCAGTTTTGCAGAAGCTGTAGCTGGTGAATTCGGGATTGCATTCGCAAACATGGATGATCCAGATCGGAAGACGGGCTGTCGGATAGCATTCTAAAGCTTCTGCGGTCATTGATGTCAAGTCACAGCACACTCCCAATCCCAATCAAAGCTGTGGCTCGTGGACGCCGTTAAAGTATTTGCAGTGCAATGGAGAAAACCAAGAATGGTTTTTGCAGCAGGAGAATCCTCACTGGGCATACTGATGGACGGAGCTAATCTCCTATTCTAACATGCTACAAAAGTATCAGCCATCCTCATTAAGACAAAAGCCAGATTTCCAGCCGTAGATGGGCTTAGCGGGTTACCACATCCAGAAGTTGTATAACACATTTATTTATCACTGCACAGCGGCCATGAGCAATCCAAGCCAAAGCTGTGTATGTATAAGCACTTCGGATGTGGTGCAGTTCGGAGTATCCAGGTATCTTAATCGCAAATATCAGGATCATAGGATTTTTGGAATCATCCATAACAGAGGTAACGGAGATGTCGTCCATTCTCACCAAGAGATATAAGCCATGCCAACAATCAACGACGGCCAATATGCTATCACACCCAGACACCCTAGCATAAGGTACATCATTGCAAAACGTTCAGGAGCAAACTCCAATCCAAAATACTCTGTAGTGAAATCGTCGGATGTGATTAAGCAAATTCTGGAGCTTAACAGTATCTCACAGGGTCTAAAGTAATGGTATCAACCACAAAAAGGTATGTAGTACACATATTTTATATTATAATATTCTAACAAGATCGGAGTAGCACAATGGGCTCAAATAGAGAGTTGCGTGCAGATCGTCCAGGACGATGTACTATATTATTAATGTTATCTAATCTAGGCACCCGGCGGATTTTTTCTCTTTAGGGCAACATGGAAAGGTACTGCCTTGACCTTTTAGATATGGTATCAAACTTGCCCAGTGAAATTGTAATCATTCAATTTAGAAAATTTAGAAAAAAAGCAAACAAAATGTGGAAAAAATAAAAAAAAACATTTATCTTTGGAGGTACACAACTAAAATTAAAAAAAATCTAAAACATCTTTTTTTTTCAATTCTCTATATTTGTTACATATACCAAAAAAAGAAGTTGAGATTTTATATGAAAAACATTGTCTTTGAGGGTCGAACTTTGTATATATGACAGTCGATAGATTTTTAGAAACTTTTAAACCCACTTCCAATTATCTGATCCTGCTCAAACTTGGCACGTAGACTCGTTTGCAGAGGACTTAGAATTTTTTTTTCTATACATAGGCAATATATAAAAATATATTTTTTGAAGATTTTGTTTTTAAAAACATATTTATGTTCATATACATATTTATTGTTCTTTTTTTTCGAAAACTACAGTTTTTAAAAATTGATACAAACTATAACTCCTCTCCCTCAAAAGAACAAGGGGGGGCTTACGACGAGATCTCAAACCCGATTTGTATTTAGAGCATATTTTCTTCAATATTGGGCATAATTTTTTTTCAGTTAACTGTACTTTAATACCGCAGGTCGGGTGAATAAGGCAAGCTTGCGCTTATGAGGCAATTGTGCCCCTTTTACACCTGTTGGGGCTCAGCGACCCCACGGAGTCGAATAAAGTAAAAGTGAAACCATACTTGGGCTTTAAGGCTTTAAGGTATTATACCCCGGTACTACTTGTAGTCGACCGCTCGGGAAAAAAGCGTATTGTAGGTTGAGTATTGTCTTGACCGAGGGGTTTACTACCAATGCCCTTGCAATTATTCGTAGAGCGGGAGTGGGAGCCCAGGTGAGCATGCTTGCATGCTTTCCTCCCCACCATTTGGTTGAGAGCCTATCTCGGCTGAAACGCACTAGCTTATGGTTTCGGAATAGAATTCTCTTTGGGTAGGTGTCCGAAGCTAGTATAGTTGCACGCTTGCGTGAACCAGGCAACTGGAGATAATATTATTCTGTACTTTATCGAAACCGTGCTATACATATTTCGATATAAAACGAGAGCGAAATATTCTATTCATGTCAATTTATATTCACACATGACATCAAAGGATATCGATCGTCCGCAAATGTAAACGGTCACTGGTATATGGTTTCTCACCTGCCCACTTGAACTTGCACAATTGCTTTGTCAACTCCATCACATGTAGCATTATCAATAATTGGACATCAAGTGGACTGACTTTTTGCTGAAATTCGTGTTTGCCTAATTAAAAATCATTAAATTTAAATGAAGAACGTGTTGACTGTTTATAATTATTGTCCATTGACGTTATAATATAAATTGCATGTTTAATTGATACAATTGAGTGAATTATCAGTTTCGGTGGCCTAATTAGTATAGAAATGCACATTTTTCGATGGATGCACCGCCAATCATCCAATTGTACACAAGCTAATGTATAAATGCTCAGTATATTTGATGCGGTAAATGATGGGCTGTGTGTGATATGGTATCAAATAAATAGATAACAAAACAAGATAACCCATATATACTAGTAAAATACGTAAATATGCGAATACGAGTAAAATACCTCATGCTCATAGTATATACGCACGTTACACGTATTTTGATATTGATTTTTCCTAGAACAAGCTCATTAGTTAAATAGAAAATTATAAGACCGCACACTTAAGTTAATTACACGCATCCACAAATCACGATATTGATTGATATTCAATTATTTAAATGTCTGTAAATAAATGAAATGTTTGTGATTGTGGTTTTTTCAGTAAGGTAATAATATTTTGGTGAAAGCTTGACTAAAAGGTTGAGAAGATCGATACCTAACCTCAATATAAAATTTCCATGCCAAGTTCATGTTGTGTATTTTTTAAAAGCAATCGCTGTTGTACAAATATTTACAATAACTTATTTTATACAAATAATAAATAGTTCTATAAAAAAACTCTGTATTCAGGCTCAAACGTTTATTTTTTTTGCGATTTATGGATTTCAGAAATCATTTTTAACATGAGTTGCCATGTCAAAAAATCCTAAAATCGCTAAAATTAATGACATTGAGCGTGAATACATGGGAATATAACAAACACTTTTAATGTAAATATTTTATCGAAATTTATCAATTTTAATTTATTTTTTAGTTTTTTTTTATAAACAATATTTTAGTTCATTAGCAATACATTTGACAACGGCCAATTTTATATTTTGGCAAACACTTTTAATGTAAATATTTTATCGAAATTTATCAATTTTAATTTATTTTTTAGTAACAATATTTTAGTTCATTAGCAATACATTTGACAACGGCCAATTTAAATTTTAATCCGCAAAATTTGCTGTGTGATCGACATTTTATTCAAAAATATGAAATGCCGCATTGAAGCTTCAATGGTCAGAGCGACATTGCAATGTCACAACTGTCACTTCAAAATAGTACCCTGATGCACAAAATACCTATGCTTTGAATAGCATAACAAAAACAGCACACGTATACGAAAATATAAATACCCGCATTTTTAGAGCTGACACCAAATACCAGGTATACATCGAACTCACTGCACCGGAAGGCGGAAAACATTGTTGGCAGTGCGCTTACGCTTCTCGATTGTACTTTGAAACGAATGTCTGCTATACATGTAGAATGGCTCGTTTATACACGCACAGGAATGAATTGTGGAAATGACATTTTAATTAAATAAATTCTTTAACTCATTGTACGAGAATATTTAATTAATAATCTAAAAACACGACGGGGTGTTTGAATGGAAACAACTTCATTGGACGAGTGATAATAAGATAAATCATTTGACATTTGAACCTAACCAACAGAAAGAAAATATTAATGATGCATACTACAGCTTATACTACACAGTATTTAGTAACTGTATATAAAAGCTCTCATGTTTGTCCACTGAACTTGATACAAACTTTTACATCCATTTGTGCATCACTGAGTCCTTGTACATTTTAGCCATTAAAATATGTAAATCTTTTTATTTGGCACTTTTTAAAGGCTACTCGTATACGAAAGCACACGCATTGTATACACATATACATATAAAGCTAATGAAGGGTATAATAAACCAACAAAAATAAACATATAATAATAAAATACATATACAATACAATTAAGTGTCCTTGAAGAATAAATACTGATATTGTATATACGACAAGCATCCAACGAACGAAGATACGCTAGAAATTTCGCATTTATCTTGCATAACTAAGCTCTCATGGTTAGCGTTCCTTTGTCCGCGGATGTTTTATATGAAAAGAACAACAAAAGAAAATTGAAATAGCTCGCGCTTATACACACACATACATAAACACGGCATTGAGACCACAGCATGAAAACCACATGCAGGAATTGGCGTGATCCATTTTTACCACACATGCAAGCTTTGCTTTGCAAACGGTACACAGAATAGACATAGAGCTAAGCTTAAAGAGCTTTGTTGTGACAAGTTTACCGTTACTCATACATAATTCATATACACATAATATATAGTACATATATATGATATACTGTATAGTACGTATATTACGTATAATTTTCAGCTGCGTGAGTTTGTTTGGGTTCGGTGTGTATATGGACAAATCACCAAACCCACCATCATCACCCCTTGTGCTTCAGCAGTTGCGAACGAGACAGTCATGCCCTGCCTGCATGCAATTCTGAACGTCTATTGAGACCTGTCACGCCGATAAATTGCAAACTCAATGGAGCACGCATACGCTACTTTGAAATGAGGCTGTATCTTATAAATTATTTATACTTTAAAAGCTCCTTTAAACCGATTGTCTACGTTCCCGAAAGTGGAGACATACACATTGTATAGTGCATGGTTTTAAATGCATAATAATATATTCTTTTTAAAAATATATTTTGCTTTTGGATGATTCATGCTTTTCAATATAATTACGGTAGGATTTTAAATAATAGAGGGTATTAATACAATTACAGTAAAGTTAAAGACTATTGTATTTTTGTTTATTATAAACATAAAACATACTTTGAATTGTTAGAAAATGCTGTCTAAATGCCCTGATAGAATATCCCATGGAATTCGCAGAAATAAACTACGTTATCACTATAATAAACTTACCAGTGCTAGAGAGCACATTCCAACACTATTTCAGAGTAAGCAGCATTAACATCGTCGCCAAGATCCAAACACACGAGCGGTCATTGTGCGTCATAGCGTGTTACCAGTTTCTGATAAATATATAAGAATTGTTTGAGAAAATACGAGGTTGAGACGATGCTTAGCTTTCATGGTCACTGTGGACCGTTGCATAATTGTACCGCTGAGAGCCACCAAAACGGGATGTCAAATGTATAGCTCTCAGCTTTTAATTTGTTTGTTGTTTTTTATGTTGTGTTTTTGTTTAGGGAACAATTCCCTTGAGAGGGATCATACCGATCCACAACAGCTCTAGGCAGGGTAAATTTGGGAGAAGTGATGGCCAAATAATTCGACTGCCATGCAGTTTTTTTTTCCTGCTAAATAATCTCGAGCTTTTTTTAGTAATTTTCAATCTAAAATTATCAAGAATTTATAAATTTAGTGTTTTTTTTTTGAGTATCTATAATAAAATAAAAAATCAGAGACGATTTATTGTAGATGCATACATACATCTTTTTAAATGATATATGTTTAAATCTTCAAAAAACTTTCTTTTTTATCTCGATAGAGATCAAATCAGAAATTCTAATGCACAATTGCAACAAACCAGTTAATCATTTGAATCTAGTTTAAACGCAAAATTTAAACCGTTGAACGCAGTTTGAACTTGGTACGAATGTTGAACTCTTTTGAATTTAAACGGAAACGTACTTTTTAGGCATACATCGAACCTTAATTATGCGTTTGTTTTTATATTGATTATTGAAGCATATTTGTCATTAAAAAAAAATCTGTCGGATGTTCACAATTTCCATGTGCTTCAAATCCTTTGCTTATTCCTACATCCTTACAATCCTTCTAATCATACTATTTCCATTTTATGCATTTTATCATAGACATTTATATATAGACACGAAATGGACCAGTTTTTCTATGCACGGACTTGTAATGAACATCTCTTCTATCCGAGGCAGTATTTTAGTTATTTGTTTCGTCACCAGATGGCTATATACACGCATATTTTAAAAATTCCAATATTATTTGAATAATTTTATCATAAAATAGCTCGTAAAATAATAAAAAACACAATAAGAACATAAAAAAGTTTACTTAATACATTTTTACAAATATCCGCCATTGTATCGTCTTCAAACTATTCAAAATTCGTGTAATTACAATATCTCAAAATTGCTTCCAAAATAAACTATTACTACATCTACGTATTATATGGACTTTCACACTAAATATATTTGGTTAATATTTGCTTGTTTTCAAGGCTTTTTTTAAACTAATACAACATTAATTACGTGGACTATCACACAAGATCACTTCCACCCCAAATAGGTGCGCCCGCCAAGGTATTTTGTGCGCACGTGACATGATTTTTCTGCAGTCGCCCAATAACTAATTTGGTAAATTAAAACCTTCAAAACTTAAAAAAGAGCTTATCCATATTCATATTAAGATTGATGTTGACCTGTATTTAAAGTGCAGTAGACGTACGATCGCAGCCAACAATCCATGTATATTTGAGGCTCGTATAAGTTGGTATAGAACATTTATGCATAATGATTGATGCAAAAAATGTTTAAACAAATTTGATTTATTTACATGAATTAGATTTATAGATTTACATTTTTATTAAGCACTAAAAAAAAATATAAAATGACTTTATATTTTTTATATTTTTTATATATATCATTTTTATTTAATTTGTAGATATTTAAAAAAAAAGTGGAGAGTTTTGGCATTGCTTCTAACTAACAAGATAATTGAATTACCGGTTCTTGTAATCGTATTTCAAATGAAATTAAATGATGGTTGATTGAACAAGAGCTTAAAGTTAATAATGCTTAACATTTTCTACTATTGAATAAAAGTTAACAGTGCCCATAAACATTTAAATCTTGCGTTAAAAACACACACATAAAATAATTTGTGTCAAAAAAAAGTTATAAATGTCATTTTATAAATTCATTTTTTAGTAATTTATTTTTCGTAACACAAAATAAAGGCTACAAACATTTATCGTAGCAAAAAAATGTTTATGGTTACAAACATTTATTCATTGTAAGAAAAACAATTATTAAGATTAGATTTTTTTTAATAATATTTGATTTTAACTTTTAAATAAATTTAAATTAAATAGCCTTATAATTTTTCAAAAGCTTTTATCATTTGAAACTCGCAATTATAACTAAATTGGCAAGAAGATCCTTGAATTATTTAGATAACCTTTTATCGAACTACGAGTAATATAATTATAATGTATTTCTCAAAAAAAAATCGATTTTTTAAAAATTGTACTTAAAAAAACATTTCTGATGCATTGAGTTCTACATTTTTGAGCAAATCTATATTTTCAAAAATAAAAAAGTTATTTCGTGTTTCTCTTTCAGATAAATCTTCATAATCAGTGACAAAAAAAATAAGTTGAGTAATATTCAAGTAAAATAAATATTTGGTACGATTTTGATTAGATATTTTTGATTATTTAAAAATAGTTTTTTTATATGCGGCTTTAGCCAATTTAGAGGCCCACGATTAATTTTGGGTTATTTTAAATTTCTACCAGTAAGTATGACATATATGACAGTAAGGTTATGGCAAACAAATATTTGCACTAAAACTCTGATTTAGGTCTTAAAATACCAAAAAATGCAGTGTCTCTCGATTGGCCGAAATACGATTGTCAGAATCTCAATTGGCCGAATTACGATTGGCTGAATCACGATTGGCCGAATCACGTTTGGCCTAATTTCGATCACGATTAGCCGATTCACAATTGGCCTAATCACGAGTGGAAGAATTTCGATTGACCGAATCACGATTGACCGAAACACGATAGGCCGAAAACTTTCAGAATTCGGATTTACTCTCTATAGTACAGTTAATCGAAATTCGGCCAATCGTATCATTGGCCAATCGTACAATTTGGCCATTCGAATTAATCGGGCAATCGTACCATTCAGCCAATCGTGATTTGGCCAATCCTATCATTTGGCCAATCGTGATTCGGCTAATCGATATTTGGCCAATCGAAGTACATTAAAAAAAAGTAAAAAAATATATTTAATAAATTGAATAAATTATATCACAAACCGGTGAGACAGACAAATATTACAGAAAGTTTAGGTTTTGGATCGAAAGACATCATTTTCAAATTATCAGTTAAAAAGATGTTGATTTAATGATTGACTGTATTTGAACTACTGTATAATAAACATAATGTTTTAGGGTACATTTTTGAATTTAAAAAAATAAATAATAGTTTTTATATTTAAGTCTGGTTATGTGAAATAAGAAATTGTAAAAAAAACGATTTATTTGAATTCTGACCCATAAATTTTCAGTCTCATTTTTACATGTTTGGGATTTAAAAATGTATTTGTATATAATTTTTTTTAGACCTAACGTACTGCAAACTCTATTAGACACCTGCACCACCTTATCTATGTGGATTAAAAAAAACAACATTTAATATTATATTTATTTCTCCAAACCACACAAACTGATAAAACTTTATGACAACTTTAAAAGATCCACAAAAAGCTTTTCATCCATAGAAAATGTACTTAAATAAAGGTAAAATCCTGGTTTTGGCATTGAAAATAGCTAAATAATTAAAATGAAAATAACATTTTCTTGTCTGCAACTTGTGTTTTTGTTATATGGATAGGATGACTTTAGAACATGTATTCTATTACATGGTTCAATTATTTCATGCATCACGTAAATTCAGCAAACGCAAACTGAAACTTTTAACTACACCGAGTAAAACATTTATTATTGTGTCACTTGCACTCTTGTATGGTATAACTTACGTTTAGCTTGTGTCTATAAACACAAATGTATCTATATATCTATAAGTATATACTAGGGTGGTCCAAAAATACACAGACAAAAAAGTTTCTTGTATCATTAATGTAAATGATCATTATGTTGTAAAAGATATTTTAAGCTTATTTTGTGTTATTATATTTTTTAGAATGATTTTAATAAGCGATATAGAGTATTGTGTTTTTTTAATATTTTTTTACTAAAGCTCATTATATAATTATTTTTAGTTATAGGACATTAGGTAACAAATATTTTTTGTTTATGTTCTAATAAAATCTATAAAAGATATATTATTTATGTTTCGTTTTTATATTTAATGATTTTAAAATTTTAGGAAAGATTCAATGAAG
>JAAAKO020053926.1:0-10833 GCA_010015015.2 Bolitophila cinerea | reverse complement strand
TTTTAATATTTTCACAATATTATTGCTATTATTGATACTATTGTATCTTTATTATTATTATTATTAGTATATTATCAGAAATTCAGAACCCGTAAAATGGTGTCTGGTTTGCGATATCTGTATTATGATAATACTTGCAATAATTTTAATATTCTCACAATAATATTGGTATTATTGATATTATTTTAGCAATATTATTATTATTGGTATATTATAATATTACTTGCAATATTTTTTATATTTTCACAATATTATTGATATTATGTATATTATTTATTATCTATATTATTATTATTAGTATATTATCAGAAATTCTTGATATCAATAATATTATTATCGATATTATTGATATTATTTCAATCGACTTTAGCCTCCGCGCAAAATCTATCTGTAGTATAGTATTAAAAAATACAATGCGGTGGCGTACAGTGCAGCTTATTGTTATATAACTCTGTGCATCGTATTCACGTGCTAATTTTAATTAACCGATAAATCGTACATAAGCTGCCCACAAAGTTATACATATACACACTGTATACTTAATGATTGTATAACGCATCATGTTTGGGATGTGTGTACGGATTCATTATATTAAAATGCATTGCTGCAGCATGCGGATGACTGCCAGAGATGCACAATGCGAGAAGCCTTCCATTGACAGTGCATATTTCTTTTATTATAGTTTTTATTTTTTTGTTTTCAAACACACAGTGTGGAGTAATAGCCGAGCGGCGCGGCGGAGGGGGTTAAAGGGGGTGGTGGTGAGAGTGTATATAACTTTGCGGTCGCGGTTTTTAATTAAAAATGTACGCGTGTGTGAGTGTGCTCTGTGTACAAGCGTGTGTTTGTTTACACAAAATATATTGATATGCGCACGTGTGTGTGTGGGTACAAACAAACTGGATTTATAATGTTTTATACGAAAAGTGCTGTGTTTGCGAAAAGTTTGGAAAAATCCTTTCCACACGTTATAAATGGATGTTAAATAGCTATGAAAATTTTATGCTATATTTACACTATAAATATTCCGAGCGAGTTTGATGAAAATTGAATTATTTTTCGAATGGGATGTTTGAGCTAGAAATATTTTAGCACACATGAATAAATCTATAAAACGACGCGACGACCTGTAGATTGTTGGAATTAAATTGTGCGCTAATAAAAATGCATGCATTCTTTATTAGAAATAGTAAGAGAAATTATGTGATTTAAAAAATTCCATTTATTTAGAACACTTTATTGAAAACTATTTGAGAGACATTTCTTTTATTTCAATTCAATTGAATTTCTTTGGAATTCCTGTTGGCCAACAAACTTATGTTGGCTGTCCGTCGAGAAATTTTGAAATGCATTCTTGATTTTCTCATTTAATTTGCATATTTCACAATATTTTAGGTGTATTATAATATATTTGCGATTTGAAGGATATTCTTAAATATTGCGAATATCAAGAATATCACTAATATATTCACGAAATTCCGTAATATTTTTATAATTTTTTTATTTTATTTTTATTATTTTATGTTTTTTTCTAGAATTTAGTAGTTATTTTAAATAATTTCGTGTAATTTAATTTAATTTTTTTAGGGTGACACAAAATATTTTAATCTGAAACTTTTTCGATCTACGGTTTTGGGGATCTGTGGTTTCGTGAAGCATGGATTTGAGACAAGTGTGGTTTTTTGTGTGATACTAAGATTGTCTTGGAATCTAAGTTAATAGTTCACTTGAATATTCGCCTACGATCGAACGCAGTAGAAACAAATCCGAACATCCATTAACAAATATTGGACATGTTGGCTGCACTTCCGCACACTTTGCGGGGTCAGTTCGAAGCGAGGGGTATAGAGGGAACCTTGGGCCCAGCCCAAACTATCAATTTTGTGGAAAAGACCCTCTTTCTGAGGAAAGGGAGGTGGTTGAATTTAAAAAAAATGTCCCTGAGAAGGAGACCTTTTTAACAGACCATTTTTTTGTTTATTGATCAGGAGGTCACACTTAATCCTTTCCATTTTCTCTTCCCGGCCACTGCAAGCTGTGCGGTAGATTTCCTGAAATTTGCATACCGATCCGACAATACCACAATTCCCAACGATTTCTGTGGCTCGATCAACCAGACGCTGCCCTCGATCTTTACATCATGATATTTGGAGAAACGTGCTCTCCAAGCTCCGCTCAGTTTATAAAGAACCTCAACGCCCAAGAATTCGCAGAAGAGTACCCAAGAACAGTAGAGGCCATCTTTAAAATCGACTATTTTGACGACCTTTTGGATAGCGTTGATTCTGTGGATGAAGCCACCAAACTCGCCACAG
This sequence comes from Bolitophila cinerea, assembly GCA_010015015.2. Lineage (NCBI taxonomy): Eukaryota > Metazoa > Arthropoda > Insecta > Diptera > Mycetophilidae > Bolitophila > Bolitophila cinerea. The sequence goes on along the minus strand of JAAAKO020053926.1, from coordinate 8,518 downwards.
ATGTCAAGAACATTCACGTCGTCATAAGAGCTGGTATTGAGATACGAAACCTCCTTTAAAATTCAAAAGCCGTTTTAGATACGCTAGGAGAAAAGACTACAGTCCCAAAGAAGAACTAGATTATCAGCCCTGAATTAGTTAAAGAGAAGGTGCTTGGAATGTGGTGGTTTGTTGTAACCAATTCATTTACGTACTCATTTAAGTACAACATCTTGAATGAAGATCTACTCTCGGAAGACCTACGAAGACCTATACAAAACGAGAAGTTCAGCGAATATTGATGCCAAACTTTGACCCATCTCGTTCTTTATGGTGCATGTTAAAATGTCCCTTCAAGAAGTCTGGCGTACTGCAATCTACTGGGATGAACAAATCCACGACCACCTTCACGAGAAGGGGTGGTCCGCTACTTCATGAGGTAAAAGATTTTACGTTCCTTTCAAGTTCGTGCTCTTGTCAGTTTTGATTTAAATCAAATGGTCAAAGAAAATCGAGTTGATGTCTTGAAAACCCTAGAGGGTTATAGAAGAAAATTTCAAAAAAATCCGTGAAGTGCATTTGACTACCTATTTTTTGTCTTGTAGATTAAATTTTTTGTATAAATAGCGAATTAGATTAAGCCTATATGTATATATTTTTACCATAAATAAGTATTTTTGAATACAAAATACAACACAAAAATGTGTTATAATATTTTTGTAAACATATGATTTTTTAATTTTTGAAACCATTTTTTAGAGCATAGTTTGTTTAAAGCAGATGTTTTATTTAAAATTTTTAATCATTTTCACCGTACGATTAGCAACAGCAATATCATAGGCCTTAGTTCTACTTGGCTACTTCAAAAAATCTTTATATTGTATATTGAAATTTATTTAGCTGCGCCATAAATAAATTTACATACAGATGCACCATCTAGAGTATATTTTTTTATCCAATCGCATACCATACTAATTCATAAGCAAATGCACACACAGTCCATCACACACACAACCAAAAAGGTATAAGCAAATATATAGGCGAGCAGTAGATTTGTGCGCATGGTTTTCAGATGCACACACAGCGCACGCATACATATATAAACGTTGGCCTACCGGTCTATATTATATATTGTATATCTATACGTATCTGAGCGAACAAGTACGACTCGTACATTTCTTGCACGGTGCAATTGAATGAAAAAAAATCGAATTAAAAATCATTATTGAATGAAAAGTGTATTTAATACATTTTACACTTATACATAAAGTGCATACAAATTACATACGTAATGCACGTATGTACTTGTACATACATGTCTTTTTCGCATGAAAATCTAAATAAAAAAAAATGTAAATTTATTTATGGCTGCGCGCACTATATTTTGTTTTGGTTTCATAGTGTAAAACTTAGTTTAGTTCCCAATGTGCACAAGATATGGTTTCCGAATTACTAACACAGGTTTTTCGTATAATTCGCTAAAACCATTTTTACAGAGAACAAGTTATATACAATTTAGAATTGGGAAAATTTGGGCTGGTCCGTAACTTCATGGAGTAAAAGAAGTGACGTTTTTAAAGTCGTCTATGGTCGGGTGTTCAACCGTTAAATCGAAAGTGAATTCAAGTGAAACTATTAACTTAAAATTCTCCAAACTATAACAACCGTAAAAACCGTAAAAAATCAAACAGAAAGAAACATCTAAAACCATTAAACCATTCCATTGAAGTTGATTTGACTAAGCTTTCTTGCTGCGCAGGTTGACTAAGCTTTTTGCTGCTTTTGTTATTTTATGTTATTTTTAAGGTTTGTTATTTTTTATTTGAGTATAACTTAAATACAAGGTTAACACGTTTTTTATTTATTTAGATAGAAATCGTTTCTGTATAAATTCTTTTGAAGAACCATTGTATAATATAATATAATACTATTTCAATGGAAAGAACTTCCAAAAGCTTTCATTATAAAACACACCATTTTAACTATATATATCGTGGTGTGTATGTGTCCATAGCTGGCGCTGCAAAACATTAATGTTGAGAAATTATCCAATATCAAAACCAGATCTATACCAATTATCCTTTCGCACCACGCGGAAAATACATTTAAGCTATATATCTTTGAGCTTTCACCGCAGTTTTATAGTTCGCTAAAACCATTTTTGCATAGCACAGCTATATATACCGTTAACAATTGAACACCCTCGGGTAGGTCCGCTACTTCATGGAATAAAAGGAGTGACGTTCCTTAAGTCGTTATCTACTGCGTTCGATCGTAGGCGAATATTCAAGTGAACTATTAATTTAGATTCCAAGACAAACCGAAAAACCGTAAAAAGTTATGCTACAACTGATGGTTAAGCCATCACCCATAAAAACGTTCCATGAAGTGCATTTGACTTATCTTTTTGTTCCATTTTTATATAATAAAACCACTATAAATTAAACCACAAATCCATGCATGCACTTTCGGTCGGATTTGGATATGAATTTAGTTGTTTTAACGTAACGTTTATTTATTTTAATACCATATTAACTGAAACTCGCTACTGTATTTCCGGTATACATTGCACGCTTTTCTGGATACGCATCGTAAAGAATGTAAAAAAAACTTCACTTACCCCTACCTAAACTATTTCTTTTCGAATATATAACCTCTACACCTAATTTCAATTTAATTCTCAATAATTTATTTTTCTTAAATTGCTTATAAAATACTTATTATAGGAAAAATGATTGGCAGTATACAATATATAATATTTCTAGCATAATAATATCTAATGTATATATTTAAGATAGACGCGCTTTAATTAAAATCAAAACTAGCAACTTACTCCTAAACTATATATATAATATTATCATTTTAATAATTATTGTATAATAATTCCTAAACTTTGCATTTTGAATTCTAATCTTCGCGTCGATGCGAGCAAAGGTTTACAGAATTCAACAAATTCCCTACATACACATATATGTTATATAATTTCTTCGCTATATAGTGATTTTTGCACTTTATCAACAAAATTCAATTACATTTAAATGTATATAATAAAAATATATATAAATATAAACTTATTCAGTCAAAAAGCTATAGCATATTATAATTGTTGACTTTTATGAGCACATGAAAGAGTATCGTCTAAGGCACTTGTACAGTCCCTCCACATTGTACTCAAGTTTTCGGGCCTGCAATTCTTGAGCATTCAGCTTATTTTTAATATAACCAAGCTCGTGCTGATGTTGTTCCTATAAAAGCCATATAAATATTTTTACATTTTCAAAAATCTTATAAAAAATGTATACCATATTATCTATCCTCGCTTTCAGATGATTTATGATAGCTGCACTGTTTTGCATTTTCTGTTGAATGTCTGCGTTAAATTTTTTCTCTGCTACCATCACCTGAAAGAAAAGAAATTTTATTCCAGCATCAAAAATAATCCCTTCAATATTTAGAAACACACACACACACCTGTTCGATTCGGTTCAATTTCGCCGCCAAGTCTTCGTAGTCGACATCGTTCTCTAAATCGCGTGCCTCGAACGCCACATTTACCCCGGTTCCCTGCACGTTAAGTTTTTTACAGCTCTGGCGGTCCGTATGCAATTGGAATCCCTCGCGACACGTACAAAAGTACGAACCCTCCGTATTGTAGCAGGTCTGATCGCATGGTTTCTCCTCCAGGCACTCGTTGACATCAATCTCGCAGTACCGACCTGTGTAGCCACGCGTGCAATTGCACGTTTCCGGACGCACGCATTTGCCGCCATTTTTGCACGGATACTTGCAAATCGCTAGAGAGTGAGTACAAAATAATGAAAAAACATATATATGTAGATGAGAATAAATGTGTGCCACTAACGTTTTGTGCAGCCATGCGACATCTTTGAGACTTGAGCCCATCCCGGGCAGCAGTTCAGCGGTGGCCTATTACTTCGTTGACGGTATACTTCTTTTTGTGAATGAAGTCTATTTATAAATATTTGTATAAAATATACATATTGATGTTTATGTTATTTATAGGATTCACCGGTCTGTGTTGCACATCAGTGGATTCAAGCAAGGCTCACCCAGATGTTTAATCGAGGGCATGTTGTGCATCACCGAGGGCACAATCTTAGTTTCTGGGCACACGTGACGTCTGCAAAGGACAAGAATTTATATTTATTTTTCATTTTAGTCAAACATAAAATAACATAAAATGTATGGAAATAAAATAATTTAAATTCGAAATGGTCTCTCAAACCGCATCTTAACTAAATTTATATATATACATAACACCGCAATATTAAAATTAGTATATTATATATGAGTTAGTAATATTTCAAGCTGGATTCAAATTTGCTCAAATATTGATTTTATATATAAATTAATAATGATAGAGCATGATTAATTATGTTTATACTGACGTATTATTTACAGATTTTATGACAGTAAAGCTGATATTAAAAGATTGAAGCAGCGCGCAATTTCAAATCCTAAAACATATAAGTTTTAAAGCAAGGTACCTGATTTTAATAAAATATTTAGTTGCATATAGAAATGTTCACAGCATACTATCTGACCAGATGTGTAAAGCCGCGTGGCAACGAAAACGTGTGCAACATCGTACAATACAATAAAGCTATTTTATGGAACCCAAGAGAGCTGAATTAGTTAAAATAATTAGATGAAAGAGAAAATGTTAATTTCAATAAAAACTATTATATTCATTCGAAGTCAACCGTTAAACAATCAATTTTTAAAAGCGCAGGTGCTATTAAGAGAACAGGTTTTTACAATTTGCTTCTCCCATTAATATTGCCCCATTATTAAATATATAATATATACTTTAATATACTTCAAAAATTCTTTTTGGGCTTTTTATAAAAATAATTATTAATGTTTAACCGATCGATTATAAATGAATCGATCTTTGTAAATCAGTAAAATAAAAGGAAAGCCATATATTTTGTTAATTTTGGTTGTTCTCTCGATATATATTAGAAGCTGTATGTAGCCGTAACCGTAAGTAACATTTATGAATGATATTATTTTTATTTTTGAAAGGAGATGGAAATGTAATGATGTTTTTTTTGTTTTATCAAGAATTACTTTATTAAATTCAAATTTATCACTCAAATAAAGGTGTTCTTCTCAAAATTGACTATGCAATTATTATTATTATGCAATCTTATAATTTAATTCATATTTTAAAGGATTATTAACCTTTATGTAGTGTTAAAAGAACGTCATTAATAGTGAACCACCTTAATTTCTAAAAGGCAGTTTAACATTATAAGAGAAGTGGGTAGGCAAAATGAGCACAATGGGTCCGCACTGAGGCCTGCGTGTGCATGTCTTTAGTGTCTAAAGGCAATACTCCCACTTAAAATCTAATCTATTGAGAAATTACCAGACTAAAAAAGAAATGTTGTTTCCAAAGAATATAAAAATATAAAAAAGAAACTCGAAAATCAACTGGATGGCACCATTAACTAAAGTTAAAAGATTGTTAGAGCCAAAAACCAAGTTATTTAAAACCACCTCATAAACTGTATTTCCTACAAAATGGGTATAAAATCTCCACGCACACGAGATCTTAAAAAATATGGAAATGTTTGTCGTTCCTTTAGTACGCTGACGATGAATTAATGCGAATCCCGCTTTAATTCCTCGGGAGCGCAAAACTACTAAAGTATACAACTAAATGGTATATATAGTTACTAGTTAGGGCTAATACGCGTCAATGATGGGCGGATACCCTTATAGCAGCCCATAATACACACAAAAAAATGCAAGTTGCAAATGTTCCTATAGCGTGTATATGAAATAAGTAATAATCCAATACGTAAAAGAAGCAGCACACGCGCCCGTTTGTATCTTGGGCTTCATAAAGAATGTATTGTAAATTATATGTTTCTGCTCGTGTGCATACCTTATCCAGCTGCAGTAAAACACTAATTCGTGTGTTCAATTAAGTGTTCACTTGCGCGCACATACACAGACGCACACACAATACAAATTAACTCAATATACAGTCATTAAATGTGTATACCTGCGATAATTCTGAATAACACTTAAATTAACGGCGCTTCGGCGGCATCCGCGGAGGCTGAAAATGAAGATTACGCGTTCAGCTTCCAGCAACGCATAAAATAGAGATACGAGCTCGAGCTCCTTTCACAGTATATATGTAGAAGATTATTATAGTGTGCGCACATCAGGATTTAATGTGTGTAGGTCATTTCATTATATATACATATATATATATATATACATATGAGGATATGGCTGTCGATGGCTCACGTATTTTATACGCATTAACTCGCATTCTCTGCACTTCATATATAATACATATTAACGTGAATTATTGTCTGTGTCTATACTTTGATTTTTGATGTCAGCAATTGAGAAATTGCAATGTAGATTGTATATATATACTTTTTTAAATCATAAAACAATAATGCATTTAATACAACAGAAACTAATCTGCTACTTCATCGCACGAATAATCGATCAATCATAATGTATTTTTGAATATATTATATATAAATATATATATATATATATGCCGCAGCCGCAGGCGCACGAGACGCGCGTGCATGTGACGAATGTTATATTGATCAGACCCATAAATTATCTTGGATATTTTTTGAAGAGCACTGCGTTAATACACACAGAGTCCAGAGCCCAATCAATCATCTCATATGTTGTCAGCCGCGATCGGTTTTGGCAAAAAAACAAGTGATAAAGTGTTGAAAAAGTGGACGCTTGAAGAAATTAGTTTTATCTGAATGAACATCGAGAAGTAGATGCATTAAGAATGCATAAGTCACTGTTACTGAAGTGCATATATTTTATAGAATATATTTTATAGAATATATTTTATAGAATATATTTTTCTGAGTTCTCCCATACCGCAGATTATGTTTGAGAGCCGTGGGGCATTTGATTATATTCAATGGACACAATGGCACAATCTCGCGTGCGCACATATTTACATCACTGCGGCATCCCAATCCAAATATGGGCAGTTCAATGTCGTTCTGAACGCATACATACAAACAGACGCTCGTTATTTGAAACTAGTTCTTTGTAAGAAAAAATATAAATAATAATCATTATCAACCTTTTGTATGTAGTCAGGTTTCACTGCGATGCGTTGCGTTGCTTTGCGTCGCGCCGGATAGTTTTCTTAGTGCAATGAATGAGTTGGGAGTGAGCATTGGGCTGCTGCTGAGCAGAAATCTTCTTTATGTATATTTTGTACATATATTTATTGTAGGTACTTATATAGGCTATATAATATATTATTATTTATATATTTATTGCAATCATCTGCGGGAAGATTGTACAGACAGATTTAGATGTTTTAAAGTAGAAAACCTTATATTTTAACTATAGAATACATAATTAAATCCAGAGTTGGGGATTTATATATTTATATTATGTTGCAGTTTTTCTTTGAATTGAAATATACTTATATTTTCTGTATTTCTGGATACCTTTATATAACTTTTTTGTATTAATTTGAGTTTGTTTATAAAATATTTATTTATTTATATAATATTATTTAAATAGGAAAACAATAAATATTTGAATTAGGACTGAGATCGAAATTCCCAAACAGACAAATAAAAATCCTACAGTAGGCTTTGCGTTAAAGAATTTCTAATAAATTGCTGTTAGAATTTTTCCGCTATGTAAATTTTAGTTTGAGTTATGACATCGGAAGTGAAAAGACGCTAATTAATTGTTTGATTTTTTTAAAAAAATCCGCGTTGGAGTCAGAAAACCATTGCCAAAAATGCAAAAGTTTCACAAAAAACGGTATCAAATGATTTATAGGAATTTGATAGTGACGAAGCCAACCCAAAGCTGGCATATTTATACAAACAAAAATAATCAAATTATTTGTGTTCACTTATTTAATTAGAAATTAAATTTGATTATTTAATCTGTTTGAATTTTTATAATTGGATAAGGGGTTTTAAAGTAAGGGCAATTTTAAGTTAGATTTTCTTTCGATCTCAGTCCTTTTATACACTGTGGTCTGTTTTATGCCTGTACTTCAACTTATCCAGGACCTGAATCACGTAGCTCGTTTTTGTTGTTTTAAATCGACCTCTCGAAAATAATTTATACGTGCCAACATAGTGTAATCATAGCAACAATACGGTCGAGCAGACAAAAACGAGTTACATGATCCATACCTAGAACTCATATTGATTCAGACGTTCATAAACGACATATCACAAGCACGTGTCGGCAGCAGACGAAAGCACAAATCGGCGGCGATGTGAAACAGGCATCAAGATGCTTATCCGTTAAGGGGTGATTTCCTAACTCACTTGGAAACAATATTTGGAAAGAGTCTGAGAAAAGGATGGATTTCCCAAATTTAATCCAGCAACACTTAGCGATTGTCATTTATCAGTCGATTGGTGTAGGAGTCTTTAGGGAACGTACACATAAACATTCATATATGATATATACAAGCATCAGGCGAGTTTCAGAGGACATTAACAAACTGTGGGGCCACATGCTCCTAAGGCCA
>JAAAKO020053915.1:0-10833 GCA_010015015.2 Bolitophila cinerea | reverse complement strand
ATTTGAAACACAGCTAAGTGTAAAATATATATATATATATATATATATATATAATCCCGAATTTTTTTAAATTAATTACACCTGGTTATTCAAAGCAAAATCAAGCAATAATTTTTTTAGACATTTGCTTATAGCTTTCCCAAATGGCATATTACGAAATCTGAATTATTTTTTAAGTAAATGGTAATTAAAAAATAATAAGAATTGTCTAATTTAACTTTTTTAGTTTACACAGAAAAATATTTTACAGGGTGTCGCAAATGTTAAAATGTTTTAATGGTATAATTATAAATTTTATATTATATTATATTTTTTTTCTTTCGGGAAATATTCATAGAATATAATCCGTGAGTTTCAGCTCGTGTATGTTTTAAAAGGAATAAGATAAAAAATATATTATGCTGCATCAAAAAAGTATAGAAGCACTCCTTGGTTTACTGGCGAGGATGGACATATGTAGATCTTTAGTAATAGCAGTGAACCAATGTTCGTCACAAGCAAAAAAGCAGAAATTGTTCGACCTTATTATGTGTTTTTAAGGTTTGGTCGACTCAAAACTTAAGGTTAAGGTACAATGAGCAAACTCAGTGGCCTAAGTACTGGACCAGTCTATTCAAGACGTTTTCTCAACCCATCATTATACCGCGAGGAACTATTTTATTTAGACTTTCTTTGTGCCTGGATCATATTACAGTTCAAACCGCAAGATCTCGATGATGGTTTTGTCGTCCGATTAAAATTCGCTGTCTTCCATGTTTGTGTCAATGAAAACGTTCCATTCTTCATTAATTGGTGGTACCTAAAAACGAGAATAAAACATACCACCTACATTACGTGCTATTTGCCAATACGAATTGATTTTTTGGGTGAAAAATAGTCTACATTTTGACAGACGGATGCAACTCACAGATTGTTTTCGGAAAGTGAAAACAAAAACTAGAGTCAAAACGAATTTGAATTTTTGTGAAGAAGGCGTCGAAAACAAATCGAAAATTTGATTTTAGTTGGTTTTTATGAAAACATGTTTCGGTTTGTTTTCGACGAAGTAAAGAAATCGGACATAAGAAGATAACTTAAAATTAGCGTGAATTGTATACATTGCGTTTTCAATTCACAGCTATTTGATATTATTTCATCTTCATATCGCATATTTAAAAATTGAATCATTTTTAATTCAAATTAATATTGTATGACAATTGTAATGATAAAATGGGTTTTCACTTAAAACTATAAAGAAACACATTATCATTTATTAATTTTGAACACCAAAAAATAAATATGTACACATAATCCAAATGCAGGATTTTCAACTAGTGCCCATTTGATGGCCATTTAAGTGGATACAGTGACCATTTATTTGGTCATTTGAATGACCAAGTTTGATGCCTATTACGAAATATGTAAAAAGAAACACTCTATTTTTAAACGTTTGAAAGGTGGCATTTTTAAAATAAAGAACCAACATGTGAAATTTAGTATATTGTTCGAAAACATCTTTTTTATTTGAGTGCTACGATATCTTTAACTATCGATCCAAATCGATAATATTGACTAACGCAACTGTGTTGATGTCACCCTCGGCGAACATTGAAATTCATATCAATTCTAAAACTTATCAATCAACCTTTAAACTAATGCGGGTAAAAACATTTACATTTAAAAATGCTTTCGTATTTCTAGAATTGCTTTACTTTTCATCTGACCAATACCGTAGATTGTTAATTACGTTTTTTCGCATTATTATTCTCAACAAAAGAAAATTACGGAATATGGGGAAATGCTGCTACAATTACATTTTGTTTACATTATTTGTATGATTATTTTTCTCTTTTCCATTTGTATTTAATTTTATAAATATTAATGAAAATTACTAAAATTTAACATGTTTGTATTATTATTTTGTTATAGTTTATAAAAATTAACTGCAACGATTAGCAACATGTATATATATATATATTATACTATCTACTCTACCAAACTAGTTACATGTAAAAAAAAACAAAACAATATGTTTTTATTTTTACATACAGACGTGTAATCTAAAATAATAATACACATTATATTCTTGTATTATTTACGAGTACAAACTATATTTTATATACATTATATCATGTGTGTAAAATCGTGCTCACAGAATTATAATATGCTTAACTGTACATTGTTAGACTCCACTATATGGACCACATTCAATTGTGCGAAGCTTGTATATATATATATATATATAATATATAATATATATACTTGTACTTTGCGCAAACGCGGGTAACTCGCGTTCATATTATTGTATTAAGATAAAAACGTAGGTAACGCAAACAACACAATTTTAAGGTATATACTATCTCATAAACATGTATTAATTCATTTTTTTATCAGAAAATCGTTCCAAAAATATTTTTATTAAACGAAATCAATTTTAAAACAAGATATACTCACCACAGCGTCGCCGTTTTGCCTCATTTTTATCCGGTTTGGCTTTTACTTAAATGCAGCTGGGTGACACCAAAAAAACCGTGTATTTGTTTTAAAACGCAAAGAGTGTGTTTGTGGTTCCGTGTATCTGTTATATATGTAAGTGTGCGTGCGCGTGTTTAATTTATCGTATTATTATTGATTATTATTTATTACAGTTTGCAGTTTTTATCTAGTTTCACATTGGCTTTTAAGAAAAAAGGAAAAAACTCAAAAAAAAAAATTCAGGTCTGCTCACGCACTCTTGATCCACAATGTACACGTAGTACTCGTATCTCGATTACCGACCGACGACGTACACCATCTTCTTAATGGATCAGAAGAAGTAATATAAGCAAGGTATGCGCCGCGCTAACCGCGTTAAAATTCAAGTTTGCGGATGAGGTCTTTTCGCGACGGAATACGGTTTAATACTGAAAACCTGTACAAGGTAAACATACTTGTGTAACATTTTCATTATCATTCGTGAGAGCGTGCACTGCGTGAGCTGGAGGTTGCTGGTATTGGTATGTGTGGATGGATGAATGTGTGGGTTAGTTAGAATATCTTTTTGTATATATACGCGAGTGTATACTATATAATATATATGATTACATTTGAGTGGAACAATTGTGTGCACGGCAGTGTTTGTAAATCGAGTATGTGGCAAACTCTACATGTACACATATATATAATTAATTTTTTTTGTCTACGAGTATGTGTTTTATATCTCTCCAAATAATGTACGATTAATATACCAGTTATTTAAAAAAAGGAAAAGAAATAAATTAAAAAATAATTTTAACTTGAAATAATATATAAATTACCATATCGAAAGTCTAGAAAAATCTAAGAATGGTTAAGCCAACATTTAAAAATCTAAACTTTTGAAATTATTTTTGGAACATATAGATAAAATCTTTGCCTTTTTAAGCTAGTTATATTTTAAATTATTATTCTTACTGCCAAAAAAAGAAGCAATCAATTCGTTCGTAAATAAAATTCTAACACCTGCACACTCAAACATTCCCTTGTTGTGTAAGGATTTAAGCATTATTGAAAATAAAGCCCATGGAAGTAATTTGAAAGAATTCATTTTTCATTTGGTAGTCTACATACCGAGAAAAGCTTTCTGGGATTTATATAGGTCATCTATTCTGGATAACTGTGGTTTGAAAGACGCTTTAAGGTCAATATTGGAGCGGGTAAATTATTTAGCACATAAAAAAGCTTTGGTTAAACAAAAATAGTTTTTAACATGTTACATATTTAGGTCATTTAAGCCTGAGCTTCTGCTCATCTCCATTCCCTGATAAATATTATTCTCGTTTACTTCTAATCAATTGCATTAAAAATATATAAATCGTATGTTGCACTACCAAAGAATTTGTTTTATTTTTTTTACAAAACAACAACAAAAAGAATTAAACAATGTTTTTATTTTTAAATTTTAAAATATAACAATCTAAATAGAATAACAGTCAAGTAAAAGCAAAAACTAAAATTGTATTTACCAGGGATTGGCAAGGAGTTAAAAAGTTTAGAAATCGCTTAAAAAGGAGTAAAATAATATATATACTTTTTCTTTTTCCTTTTTTCTTAAATAAATTTCCCAAAAAAAAACAAGAAAGCCGGCATAAGCAAATAACAAAAAAAAAACAAAATACAAACAATAGAGTAGAATAGGGTGAAAGAGCCATTTCGTTTTTTTCGCTTACGGTCCTACGAAGTTGACAATGCTTACTTCAGTCTTCAAGATTGATATAAATATAAACCTGATCGTCAAAACCGATGCCGCTATATAGCTTCATTTGATATTTCAGAAAAAGTGAATGAACATTTTCTCCAACATTTTTAATATTTTTTTTGTGTTTCACGTGTGAAATTAAATTAAAATGTAAGTGTTTTTAATAAATGTATGTATGGTGTATGTAATGGTAATTTTGATTTGGGTTGGTGTTCTTGGTTAAGGAATTATTGTGTATTTTCCGTGAAATGTGTCTGTGAGGCGAAAGCGCCGCCGTTTTCTAAGGTTTTTGCAAGCGTGAAATTTCAGCAGCACTTTCTGACAACTGCTTCATTGGGTCCAGGTGGTACGGGAAAACCGTCTAAGTAGATGAAAGGAAAACAATTTTTGATAATGTTGCAATTCTTTTAAAGATATGCCAGCAATACGATAAATAAAATTCACACTGGTGCACGTATTTTTACCAGGAAAAAATTAATGGACAGAAAAATAATTATTTTACCAAAAAATAATTTACATTAAACTTTTTTTGCACACAAATGCATATAATCGCACAGTAAACACTCAAAAAAAATTGTTAATAAAAAAAAAAAATCTGCATAAAAATAAATTTAAAAATATTTTTTTAATTAAAAACGATTTACATTTACATACACGAGCTTTAAAAGTCAATGATAAATTAAATGATGAGAGAGATGGTCCTGCACGCACGCGGTTGACTTTTGATAACTACTTTGCCTATACGAAACGCATGCGTGCATCGCGACGCTTGTGTCGCTTATTTCCGACTGACCGACTAACACTCAAACGTCAAACGTACTTCATTTTTTTTGATTATTTTTCCGTGGAATAATCGAATGCGAAATCACGTGCGAGCATTGCCGCCATTTTTGTGGATTTTAGAGAATGCGAAATTACGTGCAAGCAATGTCGCCAATTAAGAAGAGAGCACGGAATGCAATACGTGTTTGACTGGATTAGAACTTAAAAATGTAATAATGTTGAATAATTTTCCTCAGCAGTTATATCATGTTGGTTAAAAAACGGGGAGCAGGTATATTTAAATGATATTTAAAATATATCTGTATATCAAACTGAATTCTAAAGGTATTCACACATAATCATGATCCTGAACAGGTAGTTGTAGATTTGATGTGTAACAATAATATCTATAAGGTTCTCATTTATGTGTTCTTCGTATTGTATAGGTACAGACTAAAATAGATTTTTATTACTTTGTTAATTACCAATTGAATATTTTATAAATTTAAAATAATTCCTGCAATATTAACAATTAAACTAATTTGTTCACTTTTTGCATCCCGGCGTAATATCCAATCCGTATTTATAGGTTTTTTGACTCCTTACTCGTAGAATAATTAAAACCTATAGCACCACAAACACGAGCATATAATAACGGTTTATTCCTTGCAATCAGCCCCAATTATAATATGTTTTTATGTTTAGAATAAATATGCTTTTTTTTAAACCTTTTTTATATATGCAGACAATGATTGTATCAAGCCGATACAAGTGACACCTGGTATCAAATCCATAAACTATATGTGAAATTAACGACCTATTCTATAAGTCAAGATGCCATTGGGATGAATTCTAGTGCTTTTTCAAAATCTTTTAATATTTGTGACGCTTGAACAAAAGATGGTTACGCTCATTGTCGTCATCGTACTCGTGCGCGAGCGTCAAACCAATTCATATACAGGGTGATATTTTAACCTAAAACCTTGAATAACTCGAGTAATAAGCACTTTACGGAACAATGTCCATTATCAAAATTTAATTATTTCCCGGAGGAAATACATTAGTGCTAAAATTACACACCCTTCCCCCTCCTTGACCATTTAAATATGACCCCTTCTTTTCTGCAATACTTTTGCAAGGAAAATACCACCTTTTCATTGTAAGTAATAAAAATAAAAAATAAATTCAAATTTCAAATAAAATTGCATAATTTATTAGGTTTTCAAAATGGTGACCTTCGACTTCAATGCATATATTTACTCGCAGTATTGCAAAATTTTATGCGCTGTAAGAGAAATCGATAATTGAATATCATTGATTCTAAATCTAAATCTGGAAAAAGGGGGGTTCATATTTAAAATGTCATAGTTACCCCCTGTTGCACCTACAAGGGGGGGGGAGGTGGTGTAATTTTAGCACTAATGTATTTCCTCCTGGAAATAATTAAATTTTGATAATATTCATTTTTTCCGTAAAGTGCTTAATACTTGAGTTACTTCAAAGTTTCTGGTTAAAAATATCAAAATATGCATAAATTCTCAGTCTAAATCCGCTTTTTAGCTCTTCTATAGCAAGACAGCTTACTAACTTTAGACAAGCAAACTTTAGAACTCTGATTCGGTGTCTAGAGATCAAGAAAGAGGTGAAGTAATACAAATATCCCAAGACATGGTATAGACACTGGTGTCTTAACTTATATCGGTTAGAACCGCTTTAAACGAGTTAGAGCTGTCGATTTAGTCGAAAACGACCACCGAGGTATTTTTTGGTTTGGAGCGTTGCTCTAGCGTTTTTAATTTTATTCACTGATGTTTGAAAATGTTGTGGGTTGAATGCAACGATTTGGAATACGAGCTGCGGATTAATTATTTGCAAAAAACGATACGATAGTTCCACAAATTCAGCTGGATAAAAATATCGACTTGGAAGTTAGAGAAAAATAATATTATGACCAAACATAAAAAGTTGAGGTGGCGTTTCTACAAATTTTTGAAGAATATTAAGAAAAAACTAATTTAAAGTATTCAGAAGGCGTTTTGGATAGCATTTACGCAAATAAAAAAGTTATTTGCACCATCTCGTGATATAAAATGTGAAAAAACACAAAAGAAAACATTTGCCTGTGGACAACAGCAGCTAGTCTAGAGAAACATGGGAGCTCTATAGTATAATAAAAGAGGTAACAAACTCCAAAACCAAAAATAGGCATGACTTTAAAGTTGCCAGCGACACGTGCATTTTCCCAAACAGATGGATTTTTTTTTTTGATCAAGTGCCCAACAGAGAGCTATCGCATAACCAAAAATTCCTCAGTCGAACAGCTTAAATATTTATCCTACTTTTAGAACCAATTAATCGTTCCCGTTATTTTAAAAATCTTTACACTATATGCTATAGAAAGAAGTTCGGCTATATAGAGACAACGGGCAACAAGACGACAATACGCAAATGCGCATCGCAGACCAATCGAAAGCCTGGAATGGTCCCGGTCCGTTACGAGTTCGCATGGGAAATGTACAGTCTGTGCAGTACGTGCAGCCGTTGTGGGCATTTCCATATAGCCAGGACCGCAGCATTATATCATTGGATTTTAGTGCATGTGTGTGGTGAATGTTATCATACAAAAATAATAATAGTAATGGCTCTAACTTATTGTCAAATCTCTGTTAGATTGTTGCGATTCTTGTAAATTTCGCAGGGGTATATTTAGAGTGGCTCTAAAGTTAGAGCTTTGACATTAGTGCGTTGCTCAGCTCTAAATCGCGTCAATAACTCCAAATTTTAGAACGCAAGTCCTAACTCTAAACTGTTTTAGAACCGCTCTAAGCGATCTTAGCACGTCGTGAATAAAACGGCCTTATGTATGCTAGAGATATTTTTGATTGTCGTAATAAAACTCACTTGATTCGACTTCATTCGATTCGATCGATCTTATAGACTTTCACTACTGTTGGTATCATCGCATCTACGGAACGCGTGTTCGTCCATGTCGTATAGAGCCTATATTAATTTTAAAGGACCAGTAGATATGTATCTTATTTATGTACCGTCTCTAGGTGTGAGACAAAGATGACATAAGCACTACTATTTTTAAATGATTATGTCATTATAGTGCCATGAATCTATTAATATTACTGTATTTTAATTTTCAGATAATGACATGTGAGCCAAATCTCAGACGAAGCAAAGTCACTGTCGCCGAAGACTTCTCTGCATTAAATCGCTAGCAATCACAATTAATAAAATACCATGTTGTATGTTGATTTACTTTTTGTAATTTTAGTAATAATGACGCAAAGCGCCAAAATAAAATAGCGTGGCAGCGCACTAATTTTTTTTTTAATATACCGGAGAATGGAAACAAAGTAATATAGATTGCTTCGCAAAAATAATCAAAAGACTAGTAAGAACTAAGAATTTCATTAAACTTTCAAATGATATAATAAATACTATGATGTTAAAAAATGTTTGACATTATATTTATTTTTTATTTTTAAAGATTTAGTGCAGAGAAGTCTTTGGCTGTAATTTTCATCACATTTATAAAGTGATGGCGCTAGTGCCATATGTGCCTAATTCTTGTGACGTAATGTGTTGAGGGGAGATGTCTTGGTTCGTCCCGTCGATAAACTAGTATTAGTATTCAGAAAAAAACACTTTCTTCATACTTTTAGATTAAAGAATTTATATTTATTTGAAATTTCCTATTGCTATACTTATACGTTATTTACATCTTAGACATTATAATCGTTTTTTTGCGTGTAAACGCCCTTATGTACAAAATACAAAGTATTTACAAGATTTACAGTTGCTCAGTAATGTGTGAAGATATATATTTATAACGGACACCCATGCACGTAGCCAACATTTCGAAAGATGGCTGCTGCCGCAGCAGATGTCAGAAAATTACAGGGATTCGGTGAGAATGATGCCAACGAGGTAGGGCAGCAAGCGAGCGTCGAGGCTAAAATAGATATTTTAGATTGTATTAATATTAAATTATAAAGTGCAGCTGCGCGTGGATTAGAATAGAAGACTAACCTGAATGATCACCAGCAATCATCTCCTTCTCCATATTGGCCTGATGTCGCAGTTGTTCGAGTCGCAGCTGATTCTGACGCTTCCACTTAGTCCTGGAATTGAAAATCGAATTTATGATAAAAAAAAACTTATTTATAATTAATTGAGAAACTATTTATTACCTTCGATTCTGATACCACGTTTTCACCTGTGTCTCGGACAGGCTTAGTGCGTCAGCGACGTCACTGCGATCGGCCACCGACAGGTACTTCTGACACCGGAACTTGCGCTCCAGATAGGCGAGCTGTGCGTGCGTGAATGCCGTTCTTCGTCGCCTTGGTTTTCGACCGGACTTCGTTTGTTGACCACCGGTGCTTGTGGTCTTTAGATCGTCTGTGTGTTGTTGATGGCTGCCACCACCACTGTTTCTTGTCATACAGGACGCAGGGCCGAATTGAATATGGGTCTGGAAGCTGGTACGCTCAGAGTCAGGCGAAGAGCGATCCTCGATGTCGATGTCCATGTCCTCTTCGTCATCGTTGTGCGACAAACGGGATTCTGAATTCATTAAAGTCACATACAGTTTTTCAGTTAGAGACAGAGAGGAGAAATGCGTGATTATTATGCAATGCGATAAAAAGTATGCAAATTGTATGAGTAGAAGTGCATCTAAAATTGCATATTCGTTCATTCTATGAAGTGTTAATTAGTATACAGAAAATGCACTGTGTGCAATAAGAATAATAAATATACGGCTAATTTGTATTCGTTTGAACTGTGATGCCAATTTGTATACGTATAAGTGAGCTTTTTTCTGAAGGGCTAATGCTAATTTCACATATGCAGTTTTTTTTATTCAGAATTAATTTTAGTGAGAGCGAGCATCTCCTCAAATTGCCATCTTTATTTGACAATGTGTTGTTATTTCGTAACGTATTAATTTATGTGCAGCAGAAGCCACTTAAACTTGCGAAAGTTCTTAGAACGGTGGGTTCCGCGATATATACTTGCACAAAATGTGCGGCTGAAGTGCAACCAAGAGCGCAAGATGCATTTGTACATGAATTGCACAAGCACGCTGAAATTATCTCCGTTTTTATTCTAGACACGGCTATTGCTATACCCTTCAGTAGATATTTTTACGGTGGAATAATAAGGCTTAAATCAAAACAAATATTTTTATATTTTCTTTGAAATTACGATATTTGAGAATCGTGGATTTTTTTTACGCAGTCAACTTCACCGCAATCCTCGTCGAAACTTATATTTATCGCCTGTCCCTTACATGTTATGGATGTTACTCCTCTTACACTAAAACGTTAACTAATCTTTTACACCTTACACCCGAAAAGAGCCATTTCCACTAATTTATATCTGCTGCGCTGCGGCCGTTTAGGGTGATTGGATTCCCTTTAAGTTTGTAACGTGTTTGTGCGTGTGTGTGCCTCTGAAGTCTACGGCTCTTTTGCCGTACATCAAGGATGCCTAGTCGCCGCTAAACCCGTCCATTCGGAATCACATACCTATGGCATGGATTTCTCTTCCCGCTTATCCAGGAATGCAATAAAGAAGCCTATATGGCCCCTGTACGTAATCGTGAGTAGCGACATTTATAAGTGTGTGTGTGCAGAATCAGCATTATTGCCGGTGATGCACTCACATTCTCTCATCGTGTTTGTGTGGTGCTTGGTTGTGTTAGTATTGTATTTGTGTGTAGTCGAATTGCCGCTGAAGATCGTTCTTCGATGGATTCGACTATACAGATCTACATTTGCAAACGTAACCGAAACACACACACAGCACGTTTATTTACATAAATCTAAGGCTGTTGTACGAGTGTTTGCAAATGCACCGTT
>JAAAKO020053904.1:0-10834 GCA_010015015.2 Bolitophila cinerea | reverse complement strand
TTGGCTTCATAATAGAAGCTATAAAATACTGCTTTGAATGTACTATAAAAAAACTTTGAAAATGTATGTAATCTAGTTACTCAGTGAACTTTTAATGAAAATCGTTTTTTTATGATCATGCTACTTTAATTTTCCATAAAACGAACCAAAAAAAGTTAAACTTAGGAATTGAGATACTCCAGCTACTTTGAATGTACTCTAAAATAACCATGCAATTTTAGGTACTCTAACTATTTTAAACGAACAATGCCAATTTATGTACACCTACTTTAAATGTTAAAGATCATAGGCTTACAAAACTGATGTAACCGTTAAGTTACTCAAGTTACCTTTAAAGTACCTCGTTTAATACTAAACTAATAAACCACATTGTAAACAGAACCAATCAACTTCCTAAGTAAATATTATATATGTCACCCATTATAATTATTGGAATGAGGATAGATACCTTTAAATGATTGGCTGAATCACGATTGGCCGTTTCGGTTTTTGATTGTTTTCCTTTAATTTCGGCCAATTGTGATTCGGTCAATCGTATAATTCGGCCAATCGTGATTTGGCCAATCGAGATTTGGTCAATCGTATAGTACATTTATTGTAGTATGACCCTCTTTATGGGTTTTTCATACTCTTTATATAGTGGAGAGAGTCATCAAAAATATGGTGAGATTGAAACAAATGTCATACGAATTTGTTCAATTATAGAAAATATTAGGCTGTCACAGCCTAAATTGGCACTATCTAAAAAGTTTCCGGTTTCGGTCTATATAGAAGCATTAATTTTGTAACCTATAATGAGGACCTACCATTGAACCGTTGACCTATCTTCCGCTACTATAAAAAGATGGCAATGAGACAAAATAAATTCCCAGGCTCATTTATCATGGCACTTTACAGAGATGTAAATAACAATTAAAGCCAGGATGTTGTTAAAAATATATGTAACCATATTTTTTTTTCTTAAGCAATTAAAAAAAAACATAAAAATAATTACTCAAAATTACCATTGTGTAACTATTATTTGTTTATAATGTTTTTTGTCAAATAAAACATCATTGAATCTGGAAAAAGGTCTCTCGACACTACAGAGTATGTTGGGCGTACTAAAAATTTAGGTGGTATGCTTTTTGAGGTACGAAAAAAGTGGTACACGAAAAACGTAATACCAAACAGGCCAGCCAACCTAAGGTATATTTATAATAATTGTTTGTATGCATTTTGTGGTACGGTTTTTTGAGGAACGGAAATTTGAGTTACAAATAAAAGTGGAAGGTTTTATTTTTGTTGGTAATTAGAAAAGGAAAGGTATCATTCGGCCAAACGTGATTCGGCCAATCGTGTTTTTGTCAATCGTATCATTCAGCCAATCGTACCATTTGGCCAATCGTGATTTGGCCAATCGTAATTCGTCCAATCGTATTTCGGCCAATCGTGATTCGGCCATTCGTGATTCGGCCAATCCAATTTCGAACAATCGTAGTACATTCCATAATAACGTTATTTGGATCACTAGTTTGCTGTAATGACTATTTATCTGTAAACGTGACTATTTAGTCATGCGTTTATAGTTATTATGCTTTTTTCATGACTTGTTTTATTGTAATGACTATTAAGCTGTGTGTGTGTGTCATCACATATTTGAGCCATTTTTATATATGTCAGTGTAATCATTTCTATTTATCATTCATTTTTTAATTCCTATTTATCTCGATTTCTTGCGTTTTTCTTTGTTAAAATTATAAAAAGGAGAATTTTCTTTCTTGTTTTGTAATTCTCCATCGATTAGATATACAAACATTGAAATATTTTGAAATTTATATTAATATTTAAACTTTTTTACTTTGTTAAATTTTTATTGATGAGCTTTGCATTATTTGAACCTATTTTTAAAGACAATTTGGAAGAACTTTTTCCCACGTGATTTTGGATTAGAAAATTGTATATCGTTTCACTTATAATATAATGTTTCCAATAATCTATTTTATTATGATGAGACATTTAGAATAACATAAAATATGATGTAGCAACATATAACAGTAATCTGACTAACTAAAATGATCCCTTTTGTAGTCTAGCTATTTAGTTAAAATATAGTCAAGATTTTGCACTTGTGACTATTTAGTCATATATGTGATCATATAGATATTTTTGGTCATTATTTCATCATTTTGCCCATTTTTTATACAATGTGTTAAATTTTTTATTAAAGTGCCTTCCAAGTTCCAACTTTGTATACGTACAAACTTCCTCAAACATCGATAAACATCTACAAATGAGAATCTGTCATATTTTTTAATATGTTTTTTATCCGATATCTACGTCGTTTATTGCTACCAGACAACGGATAAAGGTGTCATTATCGATAATGGAAAAGTAAAATTTTCATGGTGTACCGAAAGTTGGATCTTTATAGGTGAGTTTGTGGTCAGTTGTAACACCAAAATATTCCATTTAAAGGCTTTCTGATAAGAATAGATCTAAAAAAAGAAAGTACCTTTTTTGCCATCACCAAATTATATGGAATTATACTTTAAGCTAATATAGCCTTTAAGAACATTAGGGCTAACGTGGTAAGAATTGAAATCCATCCTAAAAAGATATAATGGATTTTTTAAAACGCATTTTCCATATACGGTAAAATGTATCTAGTCGAAAGAATAAAGAAAAAATGTTTTTTATTCAAAGGTATCCCTTCCATGTTACATAAAAACTTCCCCAAAAAGCTCATTCCAAAAAAAATATTTGCCTAACCACTGTTTTCAAAAAAATAGTTCAAGTTGAATGACATAAGGTCCACGGACATAAGGCCCATGGGCTTGATGTCTTGTCGAAACGGACATAAAGCCCATGGGTCTTATGTCCATGGCATACGGACTTAAAGCCCATGGACCTAAAATCTGTTTGAAAGACAAGGCCCACGGGCTTTATGTCCTTTACAACCAGACATAAAGCCCATGGGCCCATCCAATTTCAGCCTGCGGGAAGTAATCCCCATCAATACAACAGCAACTTATAAAAATCTATCCATCGTTTTTTTGAGAAATTATTGGAAAAACGAATTGGTATACACATTTAATTTTTTATAGGTCATTCGTTTATTTATTTGATTGAATTGGAGCTTATTTTATAGGCCGACTGCCTACAAATAATATAGCTATGCGGATATTTCTACAGTTATCTATTATACTCAAAATATAATATATGCAAATTTAACAGGAAGGACTTTTGAATATCTTTTCTTCAAAACCAACGAGAAACCCTCTCTTCTGTAGGTGATTTATATGGATATATGATTATTAGTATTATTAAAACTACAATTTTTACCTCGCTTATGATAGTTGAGCCCACATTGCATACGTTCATAGAGCCGCCAGTGACAATATATCTCACTTATTTATCACGAGGTTTTTTATAATAGAGTTACTCTAATATTGATATACTTTGATGCTGCAGAATAATTCAACATTATTTGTTGTAATTTGCCGCAATTCGATTGACCACAAATTACAACAAATTATTTTGAATTATCTCCCTCGCTTAACTAGTTGTTCCGAAAAAAGGTCTAAAAGCCAACTTCTCGTTTGCACCAACCTCAGGTTGAAACAGTGTTTTTTTGATTGACCATCTTTTGACCATAAATAACCACCATAAAACTTAAAAATTTACCACTCTCGGTTAGAAAGTTAAAAAGCTCACTCGTGTGAGCCGCTCGCCGTAGTTCAGAATTCACCCACAGGTCTAGGTCTCAACCACCAGATTAAAAACAGTGTTTATTTTTGCGGAAATCGATTGACCAATTTTTGATATTAAAATGAAAATCAATAATTTTGATCGATCACTATCTTTTTCCGAAAATAGTCAATAGAATGAAGCAAAAAACCCTTTTGTTCTATTTGGAGAAGTTGGTCCTAGAACTAAGTAATTTGTTAATAATTCCTAAACCATGTCTGGCAAATTAGAGTTATTGGTGGTCAAAAGCGCATTTTTATTTTTTTGGAGATAACGTAAAGTTGGCACCCAAGAACTCATTTTTTTAATATCTTTTTAACCGAGATCCAAGCTATGGTCATTTGGGGTTAAATGTTGTCAATTGAATGACGAAAAAAACAGTTCTCGAAACAATTCTCGAGAATTGGAATGAAATAAATAATTCCCGATTTTTCGAGAACGAAAAAAGTCGGAAAATGTATCTCTCTAACCAGAAAGCATTTTTAGGCTTTTATATGCAAAATGGGGCAAAGTTTCACAAAAAATAATGAAATAAAATATTTTTAAATACGACAAATTAAATATGTTCGTTTTATTTATTTTAATAAGGCGGAACAATAAAGTTTTCTTCAACTAAACAAGGCCAAAATACAATATCCTTTTGATAATCAATGCTGAGACAATGTTAGTAGAGTGCAAACATTGAATTCTGCAAACATTGTGCAATCAATCACAAGTCCATTAAAGGAATGCACTAAAGCTGTATGCGTCCGCACTTCGCAGTCTTTGATTTGCGTTGACAAGTGGAAGAGATTGGTTTCAAAGAATTGAAATATAAATTATGTAGTAACCATGTTTAGATAAGAAAAGTCCTTGTTTGCCTCTATCTATAATATGATATATATAATTTTTTGACCCTCTCTTGAGGAAGACGATAGAAAAGTATATAGTAGATAATATTTCTTTGGTTTTTATTGGCTGCGGTTTTTGTGCTAATACCAATTTAAAAATCATCAAAATAGTCGATTATCTAATTTTAGTCATTGTTTGAAAGCAACAAATCCTTGACTTGAGGTTTATTTCCTTTCGATACACTTTATTAAAAACTAAAGAGTTTCCATTGATATCACTTCAATGAATAAAATAGTTTGAGTCATCGATTCAGTATATAATATTGGTTTCATATACATATTTAAATATTTGTATAGACATCAATCATATATTATATCAGATAGAACTAACAAAAACAATATTAAATTTTAAATTTCTCTGTACTTTACTGACAATCTTATATTATTTTTTATGGAATTATGTTAAATTGCAATTTGAGAAAAGTTCCAACAAAAACATGTTGGTGTACCAGATATTTTTGATCCATGTTTTCGGTGACGTAATCGACCATCCCTCGTTGTAAATGTAAAACATCAAATTAAATTGCCTCTGGTTGATAGGTCACCGAATGATTGACGTGTTAATACGTTCAAATGTTGCCACTCAATGATTCTAAAACCCAGGGGACCATATTCCGAATACATACATATAGATTCCAATCGAATTGCGCTCAATATACATTATATACAGATAGATATTAATCTACGTGTATTATACACTTCTTGTTTTAGGTCAATCTAAATGTCATTCACACTGGAATTGGCCAACAAAAACGGTACAAGTGTATAACACATAAATCTTATCGCACACTGTATTATATATGCATTTAGAGTATATTCTGTATACATAAATTATATATAAATACTAAATATTGTGGGATCAATTCGTCGATATTATTCTGATAGACCTCTCACAAAACTAATGATGATAAAGTATCTCGAATTTATAAACGATGTCATTGTTTTAATGATAAATGACGCAAAATGTATGCTGAATATTTTATATTATCTATATACAATATGTATACTATACAAAATACATATATATATGCCAGCGTGAATGTTTTATTATTACATATTATATGAATGCTTTGTTTGTCGACTCCTTGCGATCGATGAGTCGCGACTCGCGGAGTTGTGTCGCGACAAATAGCCGTTGGTGGTGGTGCACTACCAACCCCCATACCCCACCGTCTCCGTTGGCGTCGTCGGTTGTCGCCGGCATTTGTTTAGAGTGTAATGGTATCTGATTCATGCATCACGTACTCGTACGACTATTATTTTTGTTTTTTTTTTAATACGTATTTATATTTATATTTATATTTATTAACATTTAAATTTTCTTTTTAAATAAAATATTTTTTTTTTATTTCATAGTGATTTATTTCACGTGAAAACGCATACGTTTGCAAGTCATGTTTTATTTGTTTGGTTTTTACTATTTTAATAGATTATATCTATCCATTAAAAATATACCCATAAATTTTCTTTTTTTTACCTTTTTGAGATATTGGATGTTACATTCTGGCCTAAATGACATTGTTATTTAAAAAAATGCATATTTATAAAACTGTTTATAACTTTAACTTTTTTTACTTTAATGTCATAATAAACATCCTGCAAAAATGAAGAGACTGTTCTTTTTTGTTTGGCTGAAATAATAAAGTGCAAGTCTTTGTTGTTATGCAATATTTAAAAAAAAAATCTATATGGATACTGATTTATTTATAAATAGGAGTTGAAAATTAAATAGTATTTATAAAAAAATTTGAAACTTTATTGTCATAATAATTATTTGGCAAAAAATAATGAGAGTATACTTGTTGTTCAAGTACTAGGATATTTTTTTGTAATATATATATTTTTAATGGCATTTAAAAATTTAAAATCATTTTTTTTTTAAATATATATATTTTTTAAATTTCAATGTCTAATTAAACATCCTACAAAAAATTAAGAGAGTGTTAATTTTGTTTGGCTGCAATATTTTATTTTAAATTTAACTACATGAATTTTCTTTATTGTATTTAATGGCAGTCATACTTGTAATTTAATTTTTGAAAAAATATTGCATATTTGCAAATATTACCATATTCTTTATTTTTTGTAGGTGGATTAATATAACATTTTTTTTAAATACTTTTTTTAATTACTAAAACCAAACAAAGAAGAACACTTTCTTAATTTTATGCATTTCGAAAGGCCATTTAAAAAATACTGTAGTTTAATTTTTGAAAAACTAAATATAACTGAATAATTAATAATCATTATTATTTTTTTTTTGAATTTTTTTTTTTTCTAAAGAACAAATGTTAAATAAAATCGATCTTTTAGTTCTTTCAGTATATTTTTTCGAAACCAACTTTACACGTCATTTTGGCCGAAATGTAATACCCATTATCTCAAAAAGTAAAAGAAAAAAAGATTTTTTGTATGCATTTATCAATTATCTATTAAATAAACCAAAAAAAAAAAACTTTAGGTCTTCATACAACGATTTGAAATTTCACGTGAAATGAATCTATTCTCTTACAATTTTTATCATTTTATCACAAAAAGTATCCAATTCCAATTTGGTATATAAAGTGAATTTCAATGTGTGCCAAAGTTAAATATCATATACTTTGTAATGAAGTAAAAAATTTAAGTTGTCCATGAAATTTGAAATTTGGTCACAAAATAAAAATCAATTTTGTTCAAAAAAACATTGGATTTTTTCTATTAATAATATATTTTTATTATCTATGGATAAAACATTATTCTAAAAAGAGAGAGGCATATTTATAGTCTTATTCTATTAAAATATTAAATGGGTTAAAAAATTGTCTACCTATTGTATGTAACTAAACTATATTTTATGATTTATACCGTTGATTTTTAAAATTTTTGCAACCAAGTGACTTAAAAGCCAAAGCAAACTTTCTTAAAATAATAAAAATAAAATTAATCTGAAATACACAGTATGTTCAAGTTCCGATGAGCTTTTTGCTATTACATTATCATTAGTTCTATCCTTCATCTACATACTACCAAAATTTGAGTTCGTCAAAATTTGGACCATGAAACAACGAGCAGTAATTAAATTCAACGCAAAACTTTGCGAATCACAACAGATAAACGTTTAAATGAATTAAAAAAGTTTATCCTTGTCTACCCTTTCCAGGTGTAAAAAGGAGGCCAAAGCGATTTCTCGACGGAGTGTGGAATGGTTGTCCAAATATGAACCAAGACCGAAAAAAGTACGCCAAACGAAGTCGTGAATCAAGAAAATGCCCTTTTTGTTTTACGATAGCAACGGTATTATTCACATGGAGTTTCTTCCAGAGCATCAAACAGTTACTGGTGCATTCCATGTAGAAGTTTTGAAGCGTTTGATGCTTAGGATCCGGCAAGTAAGACCACAATACGAAGAATCAGGAAATTGATGCTTGTTATAAGATAACGAACCGAGTCACAATTATATCATTGTGCGTGAATTTTTGGCTAAACGACATCGTGTGACTACCATCTGTTCCCAAAACTAAAAAATCTTTTGACGTTGTGGAAACCATCAAGAAGGCGGTAACACGTACTCCTAAAGCCATTTCGGACTTTAAGTTTTCGAAAGCTTTTTAATCGCTTTTGAATCGCGTGGAACGTTATATTGTAGCTAAAAGTGACCCCACAATTGATTCAATTGTTTTTCGAATTGGCATTGAATAAACTGATTTTCAATTATTTCACAGATAAAACAAATAATTAGCAACTGAATTCGATTTTTCACAACATTGTTTCAACTATTTAAACACATTGAGTTCAATTGAACTGATTTTAATTAAAAGATTGATCAATTCTGTGCAGTCTATTCTGAAATACGTAAATCAATTCTGGAAACGTTGAAAGTTTATTTAACAGTCTTCTAAGTTGATTCTTAAAATTATTGAAATAAAACTCAATTATTAAGAAAGTGAATACTATTGAAATGTAATCAGTTGAAGCAATAAATTCATTATATACACCCTTATGATTTGCTAGACATTTACAAGTTAACTACAACTACCATTGTCGGCAATTACCAAATGTAATGTAAATATCATTGCAACTGACAAAATATGGAATCAATTGGGAAGGAACTCAATCAGTTGAATCAAGTTAAACGAATTCAATTAAAAAAATATTGGATCAAATACGAAAGAATTGATTTCATTTAATTCAATTAAAAACATATTGGATCAATTGCGAAAAAAAGGATCCAGTTTATTAAATTCAACTAAAAACAAATCAATCCTTTTAAAAGATTGAATCAATTAAGGTCACAGCTATTACAACGCCCAATTTAATTTGATTTACCTACAAACAATTGAATTTGCAGTGGAAATTATTCTTGTAGGATAGACATGTATTTTTTATCAAAAAAAAATAATTCAAGAGTTATTACTGGTTTGCGTTCACCGTCCTTTGGGCCATCATTCGAGGAGGGGTGTAAATGTTGCCTTAGGGTGCCCTAGTTCGATCGTAATTCTGACAAAATACATCGACAAAAAAAAAACGACAAACTCATGATACCTCTAATATGAAAGCTTTACAGATACGGTCGAGACCAACACTGGTTTGACTGGTGTATTAGAGTGGATTGACCTTGTATGGAGATTTTTAATTTCATAAAAAGAAAGAAAGGTAATAAAAAATAAAAATTTATTGGTTTTTGTGTTTTTTAATTTCAGCCCGATAATTGGAGCTTTAGTGGTTTTATCACATGAAACTCTGGAGTGGTAGTGAGAAATTAAGTTTTACGAAAAAATAGGTCCAAGTATTTCCTACAACATTGTAATACATTGTTTTACCATAACATCGGACGTTTTTTTTACGTGATATCATTGTTAGTTCCAATCTTTACGTTTTATTGTAAACCTTATAAAAACAAAATCAAAAAACGCAATATTTTTTTATTTTTTAATATCAATGTTTTCCACTATCAGGCATTTTGATATTAAATAAAATCTGATCCACTCTTTTTGTATGCCAAAAAAATATTATTATTCAGGTCTTGTGTTATATATAACCGTAATAGATTAGATAAATGGACTCCTTTGTACAAGACTTAACATTTTTATTTTTTTTTAGATTTCGTTTTAAAAAATATTGTTTAATATTAATATTGTCAAACATAGGTGACGTCACATATGCTTGTTCTATAAACAAAACTACCAATGAATTTTAAATTTTGTAAAATATGTCAAGGTAACATAAGTAAAAATTGAATAATTTAGCTAAAAAAGGTCTTATTTAGTACTTTTGGGCAATTCACAGTTAAATAAACTCAACCTGAATAACGGCTAAATAATTTATTTAAAAAAGCTTTTATTCAGTTCCTTAATTATCCAAAAACCATAACGGCCTGAACAATCTGCCAATTAAGGTATTATTCAACTCTTATACAGCTTATAGCTGAATAAAACTAATTTTTATTAGCTTTATACAGCTTGTACAGGGTGTCCCAATAAGAGTGCCCGATTTAATTTAAGAAAAAACTATTTGAGCAGGTGGTGATATTTTTATTACTTTGTAAACCAGACAGTTTTCGATTAAGTATGGAATAGAATATCCTACATATGGCACCCGCAGCTCTGGTGGCAAACCCTTACTCTTTTCACGAAATTTTCGATGACGTTTTGGCAGATTTGCGGCTCTATCTCACCAATGTCGTTTTGGATTTCAGCCTTGAGCTCAAGAATTGTTTGTGGAAAGAGAAACAAACCGCAAGGCGTTAAATCCCAAGATTTTGGTGGCCAGCTGACATCGGAATTTTGGGCCAGACAGTGGCTCGTTGGGGATGCTTTTGTTTCTCATGTATCACGTGCGGATTTTCTAAGCCCCAAATTCGACATTTTTGTTTGTTAACGAACCCGTTCATATAAAAGTACACCTCATCGGTGAAGATGATTTTTTTTTGAAAAATCGGCATCCAGTTCATTATGCTCCAACAATACCATTCAACGAATTAACAGCGTTCTGCATGGTCTGCTGGTTTGAGCTCCTGGGTCTGCTGAATCTTGTAAGGATGAAGGTGAAGGTCTTTCGTTAGAATTCGCTGCGTGGTGCTCCTCGGAAGTTGGAGTTGTTGTGAACGATTCCGAATTGATGTTCCCGGGTTTTCGGCGACACTAGTTTACAACAGCAATGTTTTCGCGAGTATACTTACTTATATACAGGAGACTGCCGTCCATAATCGACCCAGTTTCCTCAAATTTATTGAT
>JAAAKO020053893.1:0-10834 GCA_010015015.2 Bolitophila cinerea | reverse complement strand
TCAAGGACAATTTTCGACACGAGTGCGAGAATCTTTTGCCCAAAGTTCTCGCCGAAGTGATAAAAAATGTCATAAAACGAGCCCATATGGCAATCAATTGTGACGCGCCCATTTGGCCGATTTGATCTTCTCGACTTGACCATTAAAATTCTAAAGGTTCAAATAAACATAATCAAAAAAAGAATCAAAGTTTTTCATTTAGAAAAAAAAAATAAAGCCAAATAACATTGGATGACTTCTTTTAGCCCACCTTGTATATTATAATTTTTAATAATTTTAATAATTTCTAATACTTTGGATACTGCAGGAAGTATACTTATAAGGCTAATCTTTAGGATTGTAAGTTTTAGTATTTTTATTAAGTATCCCTCTTCCCTATCCCTATACGGGCACGCTTCCAAGATGAATAAAAAATGGAATTGATTAATGAAATGTTTATAATATGAAGTAAGGAGCTTTTTCGGGAAAAAATCATTTTAATATACTTTATTTGGTAAATGGTCTAGACCAGTGGAATTAGATTTTATTTAAATTATAGTTTT
Organism: Bolitophila cinerea; assembly: GCA_010015015.2. Classification (NCBI taxonomy): domain Eukaryota; kingdom Metazoa; phylum Arthropoda; class Insecta; order Diptera; family Mycetophilidae; genus Bolitophila; species Bolitophila cinerea. Next base: position 10,292 of record JAAAKO020053893.1, on the reverse strand, counting down.
AATAAGATACGAAAGCATTGTAGGATGGAATAAAGACTCAAAAGAATTGTGGAAAATTTGTGGAATAACTTTGAATGGGAAATGTAATGTAGTGATAGAAATTGAAGACATCAGGTACAAGTTAAAAGTTTCATTTGAAAAGGAGGTAACTCGTTACTTAAAAAAATAATACCTAGATTCATTAAATTTCGCCAAAGAACACTGGGCTTGAGTGTAGACATCATTTAAATAAAGATATTATTCCATGGCAACAAAAAACACTCATCTAACAGATTTTCCGAATTAATTGGGTTTAGCTTTCTTCTGTAGATTGGTGTTAATTCAGAAATTATTGTTAAACACAGATATCGTGCTACTAAAATGTGATGTTTGGAAATACTTGTACGCGAAATCTTAATCAAGAATGCAATTGAGAGGAATGCACACCGCTCTTGTGCATTCTTCTCAATAAATGCTTCACAGGATATTGAATTCTAGAAAAGCGTTTATTTGTATGTGTTAGTAAAATTGGCGCAAAGCGCCAAAGAAAAATTGCGCTGCATCAAGCTAAAAGATTTAAATTTACCAGAGAATGGATTGCTTGTCTTTTGCTTGTTTTTTGCTATAGTATTTTGCTTGTTTTTTACGAAGCAAGAAAAAAATTAAATGTAAACCAAAATCAAGGAAAGGACTAGCAAAAACCAAGAATTTCATTATATCCCGCACAGTAGCGTGCTCACCGCTCTTCTCAATTAATTTTTTGAGAAAAATTCACACTGAGTGGTGCATTCTTGTCACCTACCCAAGAAGCATGATATGGGGAATCCTACTACTTAAAAGTCAATCCTACCTATACTAGTAGCATTGTTCGTAAATTTAAATGTTAAATTTAAGTTAGTAGTAAATACGTAATACCAACATCTTAATTTACTAAACAGACATTTCATCTATAAATAGTAATTATAGGTATAATTTGCAAGTCACATTTACCTTAAAAAAAGGTCTTATAATGACTTAGCTGAGTGTTTTACTTTACAATTTACATACGCATTAAAATAAATTAATAAGACATTTTGAACAACTAAACTACCAATGTTCTACTTTATAGACAACATGACTAGAGATAAAAATATAAAACATAATTTAGGATATTTCTAAATTTACTACCTAATGTTTCTATATATACAAATTCACTTATGCCAAATCTAAAAAATGTCTGTTTAGTAAAATAACCTATAAAATTCTACTTTGGAAATTACATGTTTTTAAAAATTCCATAGTGGATTTTATTTGAGATTTGACAAATTGGTGTATTATTAAATAGAAACGTATTATGTAAAGAAAAAAAAACAAATACAGACACACGTCTTCTTTTCATAGAAGACGCGAAGTATTAAAAGTAAATGCGTGTAATACATCATATACGCTCCCGTCTTTCTTTCTATCGTCTACAACCTCACTCCCGCAGATCGAATCTTTGTTACAAGTGGACGCAACTTTACTCCTCCGACTCTGACCGCATCTTTTTATCCACATACAGTATGTTCTCTCCTGCCACTCTTATCAACAAACCCATCATTTGAATCATAGTGTTGATTCCGTCCCAACATACAAGTGAATTAACAGAAAAGCATAAATATGACCACTTCACCAGTAGTGACTCTGAATATGAATTAGTCGAAATACCTAAGCAGCTGCTACTTCTCAACGGGTTAAAAAAATATCTCTAAAACTTAAGATGACCTGCATTTCAGTTTATGATATACTAAAGACACTGCGGAATTTTAGATTGTCATTTTTGCCGACAGATTCTAGAACTCTTTTAAGACCCCCAACTATAATGGAAATTTTGGTGATGGGTAATTTTTGGTTTAATGGAATTATTGGCAGTTTAATTATGGTTATTACTTTAACACACAAATTTACCGAGATTTCTTTGATATTTATTGATGATGGCATAAGTCCTTTTAAAAGCTCGATAAAAGAGTTTTTGCCAATTCTTTTTCGGATAAAGGATTTGCCTAGTTTACAACCAATGATTGCAGCTATTTATTATGGAATAGGAAAACAACCGCCCGATCATTTTTTTAATCGTTTTGTTGTCGAATTAAACAAATTAACAAAAAGTGGAATAATTATAACCAATATAAATTTGTCTGTGAAAAAAAGTTGTTTTTTGTATGCGATACCATACATAAATATATGCTTTCAGAAAAATTCACAGCCATTTTTGTATTCTTTTAAAGTGCATTATCGTCACAAAATAATTTATTGAAAAGAATTCACACTTAGGTGATTCTTCTCAAGAAATTATAAAAAAAAATGCACTTGAGAAGAATGCATACCGCCTATGGAGTTATTAACCTACGTTATGTAACGATTTAAAACCACAAGTTGTTGCTTGGGTTGAACTTTTAAAAAGTTAAATAAAGGATTATACTTTTTAGATGTATTATAATTTCATTTAAAAAAACTTCTTGCAAAAAGGGGAGCTATAGTATTGTGGACAAATTATAGATGATACTTTATTCAAAAACATTACTTTAATATAAACTATTATAATAAAGTAAAGGTTTTAATATCGTAATGCGGTTTGTATACGCGTGACGCTAAACGGTGCGGTTGCCGTGACTCTCTCATTTGCTTCTCGACTCTCGACCAAAACCATCCACCCCCACATGGCCACATATAAGCCTCCACGCAATGCGCCACCGCACCCGCACACCGCACAAAACCGCATCCGCGTGCGTCGCCAAGTTATTAAATAAAATGTGCGTACGTGCCACCAGCCAATAACACATCATAATTTTTAATTCGTCTTAATGTTCACATGTACACATACACGTACACACACACACTCACAAAACTACCACTAAGTCACACACACACACACTATATATTTCATTATAAATGCTCGTGCGGAAAGGAAGTATTTGAGTAAATTTGATTGCATTTAATCACACGTGGAGCGCGCGACGCGACGCGCCCGAACTGCTAGACCGCATGGGGGGTGGTGGTGATGGTGGCGGCGGCAACGACGCGGCGGTGGGCGGCGGGCGGCTTAAACCCGTAGTCGTTAATAGATTTTTGACTAGCAGTTTTTTGTAAACAATATACACACGATTAGATGGAATGCGATAAGCGCGGCAACGTTGAAATTAAATGTGTTAGCGTGTTGATTTATACGATCGCAAATGTTGAGCGAATGCAAATCGTTTCGGATAGGGGTTGTTTGCAACCCTACAAGCAGGCCAGGCATAGACTTGTGATTCAAATTGTCTGGCAGCGATCCGCGCGCCCGCGCGCCTGCATTGATTATACAGAACCGTTTATATTTAAGTGTATTAAAGTATAGATTTTTATATAATATATTATATAACTAGTATTTAGCTAGAGTTCTTTATAGTAAATATATAAATAAGAATATATTCAACCGGACAAACACACCCGCAGTTTTCCGTGAAATCATAAACATTACATTTAACGGCCACAACCACAGTATAAATTTCAATAAAACGCTGTTATTAAATTAAACGCAACATTAAGCAATATGCGAGCAGAGGATGCGCACGGGTTTTATTCAAGATTTATATATACGCCCAAACAATTCAATGCGCAAGTGCACAGACACATACACACACAATAGGGGTACATTAAGAGACATTCCAGCCCGGTCCCCCGCGTACGCTCCATCCGAAAAGACTGCGTCGATATTTTATATAGGAAATACATTATATAATAATAAATGTTTGCAAGTGGGTCGAGAAATGATTCGATGTGAGTTTCTCTTTATAAAATTTATTTGTTTAACGTACATTTTATTTTATTGTCTGTATATTTGGATTTGGGACGACAATATGAGTATCTATCACTTGTTTAGCTCAAAAATTATCTGCGAGCGAAATAATTATCACGAAATTTATTAAGTTTAATCTTAACTCAGTCAAAAAGGTTTAAATGTACCTTTTTCTTTAAAAAATATTTTTTTTGCAATGCTGCAATTCTTATTTATATTCAATAAATTGATTTTTAAGCAATTAAGTATAATTTCGAAAAAAAATAAATAATTTAAATGAATTTCTATTTGACGAAGCAATTAGTATCAGCATCAGATATCGCTTAAATATCAATCTTTGATTTCGATGTCTGCTGAGGAAATAAAAATCTGCAGAACTTGATTCTTTATTATTTATTTATTAGCATTAACGTTAATAGGTAATATTTCTAAAAACAGCTAAAAGAAAATGTACTACTAATAATTCTGACGCGTCATAATTTCAAGTTTATGATTTTCAAAAATTGTGTCTCGCCAGAATAAAAAAAAAATAATAATATTGTGTTGTATCATAAATCCGTTTTTTGTTTTTTTTTTTACCAAACGGCCGTATTTTTCACTCGTTTTAATCGTGTTTTAAAATTAGAACATGTTTTTAAAATTTTTAGATCGACTACTTGATCGGCTACTTCCATTGGTTGCATTTGTGTTATTGGTTTTAAAATATTTTGAAAACCAAATAAAAACACGATTAAAGTAAAACACGTTTTTTGTAGGTTTTACGTACGTTTTAAATCGATTTTTGCAATATTCACTTATTTTATTACACTTTTATGAATATAATAGTAGTGTGGGTGATGATGGGAAAGAAGACTGTATCAAAAAGATAAGTTTAGCAATTAGGCCATTGGCCCATTATGCTCGCTCTTTAAGAACTCTGCAATGGTCAATAAACGGCCAAGAGTGGTTAGAAAAAAATTCATAGCCAGTATAAAGCTCGACGATGCGATCAAGGCACCAATTAGCTTTTCTATTGGAATAAGTAGCTATTCTCTTTGGTCATTTGGGTCATATTTCGAATGTCACAATTATTTCAAAAATCCAATACAGAGGATATAAACTCAGAAAGTGAGACAAGAGTTGCCAGTTATGATAAGAAAAAGGTGATTTTTAAACTTTGAATGCTTTGAAACAAAAGTTGAGGGGTCAGTTTTAATTTTATTGGTTTTATTTTCTCGTGTTTTATTGTAATTTAAAAACGTTTAAAACACGTATATGACTTGCAATTTATAACGAGTGACTTTTTTTTAAAGCTACTTTACTTATTTGATTTTTGAGTTTTTAACAAAGAGCAACACATTTATTAAAAACAAGAAAAAAACAAATACAACAAGATAGCATCAAAATACATGCAAAACTTACAAAAACTAATAAAAAAATGTTTCAGTGATATTATATTTTTTGCTATAGTCTTCATTTAGAACGCTCTGAGTAAACACAGTCGTCCTAGGTTTCCTTTCTCCCACCATTTTTGCCATGTGTCTCCATTTTCTTTGGACCATATTTTGCGGTAGTTGCCCCACTTCGGTTGGGTTTGGTCCAATGTACCTTTTGTTGCTGCTTCCTTAGCTAGGGCGTCTGCTCTCTCGTTGCCGGGTATACCAGAGTGGGCTGGAATCCATATAAGAGTAACCCTTACTCCGGATTCTTGCAGACTCCTTAGCTTATGCCGACAGTTGGTGAGAAGCGCAGAGGATTTGGCCTCTATCTTTGGTGTCTCCAAAGCCATAAGTGCTGCCATGCTGTCAGAGGCGATTGTGTGCTGGCCGTTGTTGGGATGCTCCTCAATATACTTGCAGGCCCAGAAGATTGCATTCAGCTCTGCAAAGAATACATTTGCCGGTATTGGTTGGCTGGTCTGATACCCAGGGCGATTCTGGGATATTTTGATTTAGGGGTGTCCTTGAGAGTTCGTCTGATGTGCCAGGATATTATTGGAGCGTAAAAGAGGCTTTGATACTCCGTTCCATAGCATGGGAAATAGTCCACTATAGCAATGTTTAATTCTTCGATTGGTCGTGTTACTGCGAGCATTGCGTTATTGAGTTTTGTCCTTTCGAGAGTTTGGAGGCTATTGCGAGGAATTTCTCCTGGTCCCGCGATAGATTTGTCGAAGTACTGTTTTGACACTTGCTGCAGCCGAAGATCGAGAAAGGCTATACCGCATAGAGCCCATGTGCGTTTTTCTAAGCAGTCCGAGGCAAATCCGTAACGTTTGCCATTGTATGCATTGTAGTCAGAGCATTCGGGTTTTAAAAAGCTCCGAAAAGGCTATCATACCGTACTCGATAGCTGCACGAATTGTAGCATTAAAGATCAGGAGCAGGCAGGACGTATGGGCTCCCCACCAATTTTATTAGATAGATCTCATGAAATTTATTCTTGTGCTGCACTTTCTACTTAATTCAGCGACATTCCGCTCTCCACACATTTTGGCGTCCATGGATACACCCAGGTACTTCAAAAATGAAACTTTCTGGATTTGCATTGCGTCCAGGCTTACCGAGAATGTTGGCACCTTATATACTTCCTTGTAAAAATCACCAGACGATATGTTTAGACCGATTCTCTCGTACCAGCGCGTTGAAGCGCGTTTGTTATTTGACATTTGAAAAGAAATCGCGCTGTCCCCTGTGCAGTACAAAAGCACGTCGTCCGCTTACTGAAGTAATTTAACATTATGTGGAACTAGCTCGTCAATGATGCTATTGTAGAGATTACCTCCATCACTCGCACCATCTTGAGAGGTAGATTTATTTTGCAAAACTTTTCACACATAATGGCTATGTCGACATTATCGTATGCTGCTTCTATGTCCATTAATACAGCAGCGCACATTGATTTTATGCTGTTGGTGCTCTGTAGATCCGCGGCTAAAATAGCCACAGGCAGTCTTGAGTGCCGCGCCCTTTGCTAAATCCTAATTGCGTTTTTGAAAGTTTTCCAAGTTATTCCGCTCAGGAGTTTAGTCGATTATGCAACATCTTCTCAAATGATTTGCGGATGCATGATGATAAGCAGATTGGTCTTTAAGATGATGCCACACTTTGGTCTTTGCCTGGTTTTAAGATTGCGATCACCATACAGACGTACCATTCCTCAGGGCATCTGCCGGTACCGTAGTACTCGTGAAAAAGCATTAACATATATGATTTAGCAGAGATCGGCATATTACGAATTAATTTGAAGGATATACTGTCAAAACCCGGCGATGAATTGTTGCAGCTTCTGAGGGCCATTTGTAGCACTGCCATTGTGTATTCAGGGCAGATCGTGTCTTATCCTTGACCAATTATGTTCCCTGAAGTCTGCGTCCATGCGTTCTTTGGTGCCATTGCTGGTACCAGCTTACTGCAGAATTCTGGTAGGCACTTTTCAGATATGCCTGCGCTGCTGTGGTTACCTTACCCGCGGTACTTGGGACCTATGTTTCACGTAGTTTTCATTGGGGAGTCCTTTATCTAGCGTTGGACAAAAAATATTCCATCTCTTTCTTTTACTCTCATATAGTCTTTTGAATTGGGCTTAAAGTCGGGTATATAAATAGTCTTCAACAGAAGATTTAGTGATCTTTAAATAGTTTCAAAAATAATAGATAAATATCATAATAAAAGTTTGAAAATTAGAAAAAAACATGTAAACGTTTTCCGCATAGAAATCGGTTGTGGGAATGTAGTTTAATCTACATATAAAAATAATATAAAAAAATATGAACACCCTGTAAAATATTTTTTGAAAATGAAAAGTTTATCATTTAATCAGTATAGAATATACAAGTATAAGTACTCTCCTTTTGAAACTTAAAAGTCACACAGCTTAAAAAAACACAATATAATATAGTATATACGCACACATATAATATAAAATATGTAACGATAGTGTTTGTGTTTGTGTTTGTGTACGTGTACGTGCGTTTAAGGGAAATGTTGGGGTTGGACAGAAAACTATACGTCTGCCAGATCAGCGCCGATAAAAACTCAACATGCATGTTTTATGTTGATTCGGATGGTACGCGTGCTCGCGCTCGGTCTTGTGTAATGCCATAAATACAATGGGGCGCGAGCTCGTCTATATACATGTAGCACGCATACACGCACGCACACACACACAAACACTATCAAAACATAAGTAACACACACACACATACACTCTCAAAAAAACGGTTATAATCGGTTTAAGGACGGGGTTGTTTTATGTTTTAACCTTTCAAACACAGATTTTCTTGACGCCAGCAATTTGTCGGCTGGCTGAGCTTTCTATTGGAGTGATGTTTGATGGAAAAGGAGTATTCTCGGTCGGGGTGCGATCAAGTATATGGGAATTATGTATACTCGCTCACACGCACACACGCACACACGCACACACACACACACGCACACACACACACACACACACACACATCATACAGGGGTGTTCGTCCTCGAATTTCGGAATGCAATTACACCGAATTTCGTTTGTCAGCTTTTTCCTTTAGCATTGTATACAATAAGAATGATTTTCATTTTAGACAAAGGCTCACGGGAATACATGGCTTCACTAAACCGAGAGTGATCTGTCATATGTCTTCCTTTTTGTAAAAGATTAACTTTCATATACATATTATGTATATATATATATATCTAAATGTATGCTACATAAAAGTGCACTTATGCTCGCGACTTTCTGTGATTCTGATTCGCGTAAATCTGTAATTGCGCATCGCGAGCTTTCATTCTATACAATTTGTATAATTATAATATTTTTGTTCATTATTCGCGCACATTAATCGGATTAGCTAAAGTCTGGGCTATATAAATAAATACGTATATTATATGTGTATACATGTGAATTATGAAAATATCCATGAGCAGCAAAATTGTATCTTTTTCTCTCGAGAGAGATTGAAATATAATACACATAATCACTTAATCTGCATTTATTTTGCGTTCTTTGGTTTAAAACTTTTGAATATATGTTGAATTAATTATTTTAGTGGCTGATTTTTAGCGTGCAGACAATGCGCGACTGGCAATTTAATTGTGAGCTAAATTGTCAGTTATTCGAGTATTTTTTGGTAATTGAAATATTTTGGGTCAGTTTTGCATTTATTGTGACTGAGTGAGTATCCAATTTAGCTGACACATTAAAGTTTAATATTGTTTTCCAAATAAAACCAAAATCTAGCATAACTTCACGTTCTTACTATTCCACCTCCCCGCAGACCATTGATTGACACATTTCTGACCACAAGTGAGAATTAACAACTTTGATTGACCACCCTTGGTTATAAAGTTATTCTAAAAAAAGTTAAGGGGTTAATTTTAACTTTTCACCCCCAATAAAAAACAATAAAAAATAACGGCATTTGATTGAATAACTTTTGGAACCTAGAGTGGTCATCAATCAAAGTTGTTAAAAGTCATCTGTGGTCAACAAATGGTCAATCAAATGCCGCTAAATAATCATGTTTTCATTCCTGTGGGGTTTAAATGGGAAGTTTGCCCCCGAATTTATTTTTAGAATATCTTTTGAACCGATGGTGTTCAATAAAAGATGTTGATGGTCATTTGTGGTCAACAAATGGTCAATCGAATCCCGCAAAAAAAAACTTTTCGATTTGGAGGACAAACGTGAAGTTCTCTCGAATAGAGCTATCTGCAATGTGACCAGGATTGTGCAAACCAATCGAACATCGTATAAAATATCCCTCTTGGAGCATGTTTTTCTTTGTGAGCACAGTTATTTTAAGGTGTAATATATTATTTTAATTTTAGGTGCATATTTTATTTTTGTAGAAGCACACATTTTGTTTAGAATAGTAATTTATTTAATGCCTTTAAGAAATAATTAACGAAATATACTTTTTTATTAAAAGAGACGTTTAAATGGAAACAAAAAAAAATCAGCATTTATAAAAATCAGTTATTTTATACGGAATAACGGGAGGATCTTTATTAATATACATATTTTTATATTTATAATTTATAATTGTATTTTTGGCTCTCTATCTATTGAATACTATAGAATTAAATTTGAGAGTTTTAAAAATGAATGCTTTCTTTTTAATTATGTATACAATATATTTTATATTTAATATTGAACTACAAAAAAACAATAAAAAACGGGATCTTAGAAGGTGAGATCTAAAAAAGAAAATTGGTTTAGGTATTAATAAAGTTCTTACACAATTTAATAATTAAAAATTATTTTACAATTTTATTTCAAAATACAATTTGAAAAATTCACTTTTTGACGAAAAGTTTATCGAGATAGTTTATATCTTATTTTGAATATCGAATAGTATCTTCAAGATAGTTTATCTTGTGAATCGAATAGTTAATTTGATAAATAGTTTATCTAGTTTTTTAGTTTTCGCGAAATTTAAGACCCAAACTCAAACGAGTAATCTATTTAAAATATATTGTATTTGATTTTATAAGACAGTTATAATTACTATAAATATTATTGATTTTTAGTTAGCTCTTAAAATATATTTGTT
>JAAAKO020053882.1:0-10834 GCA_010015015.2 Bolitophila cinerea | reverse complement strand
ATGCTCGCCGGAAAGAAATTTGGCTAATTTTGAGGCCAATGACGAATCGTTTTACAAAAAAAGGTGTCGGAATGCTAGAGCGGCGTTGGACTAATTGTATCAGTCTTGAAGGAATGTATGTTGATAAATAAGATCGAATTTTGCCAAAAAAAATTGTTTTTCTTAGTTATCCTAAAAAAAAATCTTGAAGTCTTTTGCTTGAAATCAAAATTTTAAAATCTTTTTCTTGAAAACCATATGTCTAAAAATCCAGATGTCAAAAAAAACTTGAAAACACAAAATCATTAAAAAAACACTAGAAAATATTTAAAAAAAATAAAAATTAAATAAAGCATATAAGAATGCCATTAGCTTACACTATCAGTTCCATAAAGAATTTCCCAGTTGTAGAATATTTAGCGTTTAACTGGCTATCTAATGAACCGTCAAATTTAACAGTCGAGTCGGTTAAAGTTCAATTATGATTTTCGCGGCGAAGAAAACCAATTCTCAAGTTAAACTCGAGTTATATTTAACCGCCCGTTAACTCTCGCAAAGAAATCGGGCATAAATCAATATATTTTTAATTTTCCAAAATATAATTAAAATTGCTTGTATTTTTTGGGTTCGTGATGAAATTTGTTTGCCTTAAATCGAAATCCTGAAAACCAAAAACCTGAATATAATTCCAAGAAATGAATAAAAATAATAATTTTACTTTTTACTAGAATAACAACTATGCATGGTTTTGGTTAAACTTTTACCTACATTCATATTTCTACTGTCTGCTTCCAAGTACATCAAAATGATATTTTGATGGTGTTTTATTATGTTTACTATAATTATGATTACGAACCTGTGTTCAGGTTCCAATGGTATCCGTTTCTTAAATTGTAAAATCGCTAAAATTGATTATATTTTTAGCATGAAAACACATAATTTAATTTATCTAACTAAAAAGTCCAATAAGTACAAGTTGTTTACTAAATATAGCAAAATAATTGATAACCAAAAATCAACCTATATATAGAATATATCCTATACTTTTTTTTCTTTTGAATTAAATGACCATAATTTTATATATATACATTTTGCCTAAGAGGTTTTTATAAGAACTTATGAGACCAGGCCCCGTATTCTATGAACATTTAAAGTTAATTTTATCTAATATTTTGAAAGTTGTTTGTATGGAAACTGACAAATTTGTCGATAAAATAGTAGATATAAATATCGTTTAGGGTTCACAAAATACAGACCTCTAAAAACAAATATTTGCAAGACATTTTTTTCAGTATACTATTCTGTTCATATTTATTGAAAAGCAAAACTTAATATGCTATTAACAACAGGATTGTTAAACTATGTCAGTACATTTTAACCAACCACAAACTCTCGTTACACAAAAAGTGATTAGTTTAAAACTAAAAAAAACTGTTAAATATTTCACATACCAATTAATGGTTTTTTATTTAAAAACATAATGACATACAAATATATATTATTGATAACCTTATACATTCATTTAAGCAACAAAAGCAAATAATAATTTGTGTAATTTTTTACTAGGTTTAGTAACGGACTTTAAATTAAATAAAAAATACAAAATAAATATTAGGTTTCTTTTATTTTAAATGGTAAGTTTGGGATGAAGTACTATCCAAAAAAATACTTTAAAAAAGGTTATGGACCATTTTTATTTCATTTTATTTTCTTTTTCAGGTTTTTTCCGTATAAGATAGTATAAAAAAATACATATAATTCAATGTCTTTAAAAATACAAGTATCGTTGCTATTTTGTTGAGTCCAGAGCTAATACTTATTTTTGGTAGGATAATTGGAGAAAATAGTTTCTGTGTAATATGGGCACTCCAAAAGTATGTAACTAACTGTTTTCGCAACATTGCAATTTGCACATTTTGAAGCTGCGTCTGTCTCGAAGACGTAGTTTTGTGTGTTTTTAATGTGTCCAATTCGTAGTCTGGTCATTTTTGTAGACTCGGATCTGTCCAGCTCGAGGTGGACCAGATGGTCTTCATAGAGGTTATTTTTAATCTGTCGGAGTTAGTTTGTAGTTGGGGTTGAGCTCCAAAATTCTGCATCCTCCGTTCGTAGTAGTCTTTGATGTGGGTCCACGCTTCGTGGAAACTTATTATATTGCACTCTATGCCCTCTATTCTTGCTACTTTTGATGCCTTCTCATCGGCACGTTCGTTCAGTCGGATTATGCTGTGTCCTGGGCACCGTATAATTTTAATAGTGTCGGTAAAAAGGTTTTGTATTTTAGTTATTATCACGGAATTGTGTTTCTGGCAGCCTTTATTGCGCTTAAGGAGTCGGAAAAGGACTGCTGTAACACCTTTAAGTGTGGTGGCCATGGTTAAAGCACCTAGTACTGCTTTTGATTCCGCGATAAAATTTGAAGCATTTGTAGACGTTTTGCATGAACAATGCTTACTTCAGTCCTCAAGATTGATATAAATATAAACCTGATCGGCAAAACAGGTTCCGCTATATAGCGTCATTTGATATTTCGTAAAAAGGGATTTAACATTTTCTCAACATATTAATTATTTTTTCTGTGTTTCACGTGTGAAATTTAATGTAAATGTAAGGGTTTTTAACAAATATATGTCTCGTGTATGTAATGATAATTTTGGTTTGGGTTGGTGTTCTTGGTTAAGGAATTATTTTGATTTTTCCGTGAAATGTGTCGGTGGGGCGAAAGAGCCACCGTTTTCTAAGATTTTTGCAAGCGTGAAATTTCAGCAGCACTTTCTGACAACTGCTTCATCGGGTCCAGATGGTACGAGAAAACCGTCTAAGTAGATGAAAGGCAAACAATTTTTGATAATGTTGCAATGCTTTCAAAGATATGCCAGAAATAAGAAAAATAATCCAGCACTGCTGATTCGAGACAACCATGACGTTTCTCATTTGTCTTTCGCTTTATTAGCCAAAAAAATGTACATTTATGGTTGACACTGACACCTCATACAATTCACAAGTTGCAGCATTTTTACAAAGCTGTTTTAAGCTAGTTAAACTGGTGGCATGAAATAGACCCAATAACATTATCAGTAATACATAACAACAAAAGAAGGGAATGCTGGCCCCACAGGAGGAGAGGAGAATGGCTGTAGCTTAGAATCTATAAGAGATAAGAATTTGAATTCTTCAAAAAAAAAAGCCATAAGATAAGGATACATTTTTATAAAGATCGCAACTTTCTATCTCTTATAGATTCTGAGATAGAGCTCTAAATGTGTAAAAGTGGCTCTTTCGCCCCATTCTACTCTACTTGTGATTTTGAGGTATTTTTTCATTGAGAGGTACGTCCTCCTTTGAGACAGGTTTTGCACGTTGGCTTCTGTGAGGATGCTGACTACTGGGCTGGTACGGTGAGCGCCGATGGCCAAACGCACGCTTTAATTATAGACTGGGTCTAATATTTTTATTGTGTTTTTGGTTGCGTTTCCATACGCTTGGCATCCGTAGTCCAATCGGCTTTGTATTACCGCTTGAACTACATTGAGTAGTGAGTTGGCTCCCCGTTCCGTACTGGCTATACTCTTAATTGCGTTTTTCCTTTTAATGATTCTTTTGATTCTTTTTATGTGTTTTTCCAGTCCATCTTACAGTCAAGGGTCATGAAAACGGATCCTACACGTCCACAGAATATACCTAACAAAATGTAGTACCAACAGGCTCGGTCCTAAGTGTAATCCTGTTTTTAGTAGCAATTCAAGGACTCGCAGAATTCATAGAGAAAGACGGCACCGAATCGTTCCTCATGTATGCAGATGATATTGTGATCTATAAATCTGGAACACAAATCGCAGAAATAACCCACTCGTTGCAGGCAAAAATTAACGGTATGAATAAATGGGCACAAGAAAATGGATTCGAATTTTTCCAAACTAAAATCAAATCAATGTATATATGCCGTAAACAAGGATGCCCAGTGCCGCCACTTTATAAAGACAAAACACCTATCAAATCGGTGTACCATTACAAATTTTATTTTATTTTATTTTTTTAAAAAGTGTATTTGTAGTTTGTTTTAGTCGTTTTACTCCAATGTGGTGCCCGGGTTATTTTCGACCATTTTTCTTTTTAACTTTATTATTTTTTTTAATTATACTAACAATAATATTTTTTTCATTTCCCTTGTGTATGTTAATTTCAATACGTAATTACGTTTAATATTACGTAAAAGAAAAATCGTGTAATAGCATGTAGGAAAATTTATGAAGTCAGTATCGAGGCAAACGTCTTCTTGCACAAATAAATAAAGAAAACACAAACCCTAAAAAATAATAATAATATTCTCATATTTACAAAACTAGTCTATCGTGAGAAACCATTTTGTGGCACATGTCTTAGGCTGACTAACTAGTAAATTATAGGTTTTTTTACATAACATCAAACTATCCCAAAATACGGCTCGGAAATACTTAACTCTTTTCATTTCTGAAAACTCTATAGAATTTTCAGTCGTAAATCCATTATCGTTCTGATTTACATCCAACGTTTTTTAAATACAATTTTTGGCATTATCTGTGACAGTTTTTTTTCCGCACGTGATTAACCTTGAAATGTGTTACAAGTTTATCGTCGACGATGTTTGCCGATGCCGGTGCCGTCACACACTGCGCGAACATCTTCATCATATATTTATTTAATACTTTTTTGTTCGGTGTCTATTTAAAAAACACAGCATTTCTGTCACACACACACATACACAATTTTTATGTGTGTGTGTGTGTATTTTCTTCTGTCGTGTGTGACAACCTACGCTTTTCCGAGCCACAACGTGTGAGCAATCTTAAAACCACCAATTGTTTAATTTAAATGACGAAACCGCGCGCAAATTCTATTTCGATAACACAGACACACACACACAAACATAGCCAAACACACAAATACAAACGAACGGAATTGAGAAGCAGGATTTGGATATACAGTTGTTTTTCTTCATTTTCATAGTCGTAAACGTATGTATGTGTGTGTTTGTATTTCGCAAATGGACGATCGCGCGACATTTTTATATGGCTGCTCGCTAGGAACGCCAGCTTTTAGCCGCCGCTTTTAGTTGAGAGCACTGCTAAGGCACTTGACTGACATTTTCAGTCAGTCCAATTGCTGAAATAACTTAATTGAAGAACATACGAGTTTGCAGTAAATTGATTTGTATGGTGTTCTCGTCGAAAAGGATTTCACACGTTTACAAAGTATATGTATTGTAAATGCATGCATATTTGCATATACATTGTATATATACAGTACAAATATATCGTATACAACAAAAACACATATATGCATTTAAAGTTAGCGCACTATTTGAATTTTGGATCTATTTTCGAATGACTTTGTTGGTATTTGTACGACGAAGTTTCGATTGCATTCTTTCGAATTCAAATGATCGCAACATATTTGTATTGCGAACATTAACCCGAAGATCTGTATATATATAACTTATATACATACAGAGAAGTGATTGCAATATTATCAGAAATCGACAAAACCGTTTTTTAGGATATTTGTTTTGGAAAAAAAAACGGTTACCCGTTTTTAACCGTTTTTTTTTACTTGGAAGAAAAAAAACTATAAACGTCTTTTTTAACAGCAAGATGAAATATACTTACAGGATGTCTTTGCAAGTGAAATAATATGTCCGAAAAATATACAATGAAAAATAACATTTATTCGTATCAGTTTTAAAGAACTAATCTAACTTTGATAATGTTTGTATATAAGTTAGTTAGATAATAAGGGCTAGTACCTCACAAAAGATGGTTTATTTGTTTTTGTGAGCACTGTTTAATAATTTGTTTTCAATTTTTTAAGCAATTATTGGCAATATGCTTTTGTATAAAATCAAAAGAATTAAATAGTTATCAAACTAATTATATATAGCCCAAATATTAAAAAAAAAATAAGAAAAAATGGTAATCAAGCTTTCTACATATATTTTAAAAATATGCAACAAAAACTTTTCGTTTACATTCGAGAAACAAACATACAATATGTTTGTTAACTTGTACAAAACAATTGTTACTTATTCCTATTACCTTTTTTGACAAATTACTTCTGTTTTGTTACCCTTGAAAGTAATAACATAGCCATAGGTGCTGTATAATATTAATTATTGACGTTGGAAAATATTTGAACAGCTTTTGTTACGGTACATTTTGTTGATGATTTTAACAAAATTTCTATTAATAGAAATTTGAAACAACAACAAAAGCGTAGGATACAAGTTAAGAGTTATATTTTGTTATATATTACTCTTAACTTTCAGGTTTTCTATGAAATTTAAAGTTTAGCAACGGATATATTATTTAATTACAAAAAAACGTGATAATGTATTATTTCTCAAAGCCAACCACTTCATGGCACCACTGTCACCAATTGATTCTTAAATATAAATTCAATAATCTTAAATCTAATTCAAGATTAAGAAGAAACACTAAAGATGGAACACATTTAGGGCCTGGATATTTTTGAAATTAGTGGGAAAAAATGTGTCACTGCCCTTGTCACTATTCGACTTTAAGGGTTGGTGTCGTAATCTCGACAAAAAAATCTTGATCTGATAATATAGATTTATTTGTGCTGAGCGTTTATTTTTTAAACAATAAAAAAACAATCAACAAATCCTGTAATATTCGGATTAATAATTATTAGTGAATCCAAATTGTGACATTCGAGATTTTTTGGCAATATTTTGTTTTTTGAGATATCAAAACGCCCCACTTAAAAAATATATTTTCAAAGTAAATTAATAACCCTAGATAACTAGCTTGTTGAGCTTTACAGCTTTGTGAGTTTTTTTGTTTTTAATATCAGAAGTTTGGAGTTTTTTATTCTTATCTTGTTTGTAAAACAAATAAAGTAGCTACAATTTAATGATTATTATTTCTTCAAAAAATATATAAAACAATAATTTTTTTTTAAATTGTAAAAAATCATAAGAGGTTATCTTTTCTGGGTGAGCGTTATTAATTGAAGAATATTACTGCTTAGTATAACCCGAGGATAATAAAATAACTCTTGGCAATCGCCTTTCTGTTTAAATTCTAAAGAATACCTTTTGCGCCATTTTTACAGGTTTTTTTTGGCTAAATTGTCAGTACAAATAATAGTATAATTCTGCAGTTAATATTCTACGGGCTTCACCTAATCACAGTCAATCGCAGTGATTAAAATTTATCGCACAAACATTTACAGAAAAATAATGAAAATTATGATCAAAAATGTATTAAACGATCTATTTTTTATATTTTCAAAATATTATGTAAAATGGAGAATTATTTACCGAGAGTTAAGAATAACAGCAAGAGGTAATGTCAAAAATGACGAAAATGACGTTTTTTGTATTATTCACCAGGAGCTAAGGCCTTAGTTTTCGAAGATTTGGCTCTCGAATGGCTTAGCTCTCGGTTGGGACGGTGTATATCGAGGAGTAATAGTGATTGTTGAAAACGTATTTGACGTAAACCAAAAATTACAAATGAGAGATCACGTACTCGTACGTCGTACGATATCTTCAAGATAGAGGAACAATTTCCACTTGATGTGGAATCACGGTACGGTTGTTTTTAAACAACAAGAAAAGATCGACAGAGAAGAGCAGGCTCCATTCAATTTTTACCTGGTTGCACACGATGGTGATGGAGTTCAACCGCGATAGGCATGCTCATTGCTGGTGATAACCATTGAGGATGACAAACAACGATCCGGACTGTATGTGGCCTCTGATGTGCGTTAGGATCAACCGGCGGAAACGATAGTGACTACAGAATGAGCTGGAGATCCCGATTACTTACCGGTTGTGGGTAAATGGTAATTACTTTCTGACAGTGCTCAGGACGAGGAAAGCCTTTACGATGAAATGATAATGTACGCTTATACATACTGGATAAACAGCAGTGAATGTTTATCCACCAACCACAAACACTACAAAAAAAACGCTTGACAGATGATGACAAATAATATCTAAAAACTAAGATATTATGGATGGTCTACTATGTGCATTCATAAATCATCATTAATCAATAATAAATTTTAAGAGCTAAGCTAAACTCCAGAGCTAAATCATCGTAGCTCTTGATGTGCACTATAGCTCGCAGTTGAATTTTGTGAATAATACGAAAAAGTATCTCTCCGAGATAGATCGAGAGCTAGGCTTAGCTCAAGAGCAAATAAACTCTAAGGTTAAGCATAATTTA
The DNA here is from genome assembly GCA_010015015.2 of Bolitophila cinerea. Classification (NCBI taxonomy): domain Eukaryota; kingdom Metazoa; phylum Arthropoda; class Insecta; order Diptera; family Mycetophilidae; genus Bolitophila; species Bolitophila cinerea. The sequence goes on along the minus strand of JAAAKO020053882.1, from coordinate 2,624 downwards.
GCTCTCGGTGAATAATTTGCCCGTAAGAATCATTACTTTCTTAAAAGAAAAACTTACATAGCGACTAAAAATGATTTAGTATAATAGCATTGTATACTCGCATTAACGATATCACATGTTTAGCATTTTGGTGTACTATATATATTTTTTACCGCGAGCATTGATGATTATTTTGAAAACATGTCAAAAAAAACTCAAACCAAACATGAAAAAACTACAAAATGAGCAAAAATAAAGGAAACATCATAAAAAAACATTTAAAAAAGGTTTTGTGGAAAAGAAATTAAATAATAATGTGACTAGACTAATTGCATATGGCATATTATGTGAAAACGTCCTTCACGATTAAAATGCACCTGAGATAAACTTGTACACAGCCCTGTAGTGGAATTCTGTCTGGCGTTGTCGTAAAAAAAATACGACTAGAACAACGTATTCCGCTCTGATGACAGCTGAAATCAGCAACGCTGTTTTGACGCGGCAGCAGCGCTCTTTGCAATGCGTTTGTCGGAAAAATTACAGAATCGCTACCCTGATTTGATTCAACTATAAAAATACTGATTTTGAACAGCAATCGTACTGATACCAATTTTCAAATATTTTAACAACATAGAAATATAGCCACGCAATCAATACACAGAGCCAAAAAATCTACTATCACTACTTAGACATAACCTACCATCTCACGTATTGTATGGGAACATTAAAAATATTGGCGTATCATCATCCTCTGTCACTCTTCCACGATTCACTAATAATTCCATAATAACTATCTACTTTCTTCGATTCCATTCTTACCACAAACTACTTCCTTCCAAGATCTTTTAAGTTCTGTACTGTACTTGGTGAAAATGAATTTTCCTTCAGTTTAATTACAATGTCTGAACTTATTCTTATCATTTCCAAAATAAAATCCCCTTCTGTTGATCTTGATTGCTTACCAATTTCTTGTTTTTTTTTTTAAAAATATTACTACCTTTTGTTGCTCCCTATCTCTTACATGTTGTAAACTTCTCTATTTTGTCATCCTCATTCCCTATTGCTTTAAAAAAAAGCACGAATTAAACCAATCCAGGAAAAACTCCACTACGAGTTATCCAACGTCCGAACTATAAGTACCTGCCATGTCAAAGGTTTTGGAGGTGATCATGAAAGGTTATACCATTGAGCACTGAAATAGACATACACTACACAATGCCTATCAATCTGGGTTTCGCTCTGGTCACAGTACATCGACAGCATTCTTAAACGTGACTGATGAAATAAGAAGCAATCTTGATGAAAAGCAGTGTTCTGTTCTGGCTCTTCTACACTTCTCTAATGCGTTTGATATGGTATCTCATACCATCCTTTGTAATAAACTCAGGAGACTGTCTTACTTTTTTATTTCCGCAACCACCTCTATTAAAAACTATCTCAGAGACCGTTTTCAATGTGTTGATATTGCTGACTGTAATCTGACTTTCTTCCAGTTTCCTGCAGCGTTCACCGGGGCTCTGTCCTTGGTCCAATCCTTTTTCCATTTTTATAAATGGTCTACCAACTTTTTGCAGATTACGTTCATTTTTTTTAATCATGTCCACTTATATTATTAAAACGAAATTTCATATCTATGTAATTTGACCTTGATAGAAATTATGAATGGTGCCAATTGAATCAATTAGTACTGAACGTTAATAAGACGCAAGTTATACTCTTCACCCCTACACGTAATGTACCCCAAACTGATTTACCAATTCTTCATATAAGTAATCTACCCTTCCACTTTTCTAATTCTGTGAAAAATCTTGGACTTATCATCGATAACAAATTTAAATGGTCCGATCATGCTTCTTCTGTGTCTGCTAAAATCTACACGATGGTACCCGATCCAAATTCATGTTCTGATCCTTAAAAAAAAATAATGAAATTTTGTCTCAATAGAAATTTAATTATTAAAAAAATGTATTCTTTCAAAAGAAAGTGAATTCCAGGAAACATTCAAGGCTAATGAAAATGAGCCTTCTTCTTAATGCGTATTCTCTAAACTGGGATAGTATGTACTTTTTCCTAGACATCGATGATAAACTTAATTTGTTTGAATCCATTATTAGACTTTTACTTGATGAATTTGCACCTTTTTTGAAAATTTAAAACTACTTTAAATGGAATTCCGTGGTTTAATCGTTGAATTGAAATGGCAATGTATGATAGGGACATTGCTCATGGTAACTGGAGACGATCTAGAAATGCTGAAGATTTTAATATATTCAAAAATCTTAAAATTATTGCTCATGATATGGAATTAAAAGCGAAACAATTATATTTTAAACCTAAGTTTGCTCCAAATAAATCTCCCAAGGAATTATGGTGTAATTAAAAAAAATGGTTTGAATAATGATTGTAATATACACAGTGAAATAAATGTTGAGGAACTAAATGAGTTCTTCTCTAGCGTTTCTAATAATCCTACATCAAAAACTCTTCCGTCATATTCAGACAACTACATTTTCTAAGATATTCCTCTATCATCAATCGGTTCTGATTTTTATTTTGAAAATGTTATTACTGATGATGTATTAAAATCCATTCTACGTATTAAGTCAAATGCAATTGGTATAGATGAAATACCAATTAAATTTATT
>JAAAKO020053871.1:0-10836 GCA_010015015.2 Bolitophila cinerea | reverse complement strand
ATATATATATAATGCGGGAAATTCATGGCGGAACCATAAATATACAAATAGCGTCGACGATGCGCACGGGTGGCTTGCGCCGGCTCGCGCTTGCGGTTAAAGCTTTTTTGGGCTAAGCTTTACGTATTGTATATAAATATATATATGCGGTCACTTTGTACGTATATATATATATTCTGTTCTATCTATATATAGAATATAAATAGACCGACACTGTGCGCTGCAGCTGCACAATGCAATTACCGCGTGACGCACATGTACTCTTGATCATAGATGCACAAATGCAGTAATATAAAGTAAATATAACAAACATGTTATAATAACGGGAAACCACGTCACTTGGGAGTATATGTGTTTATAAGCATATGTATATATTATTTGAGTGTGTGTGTGTGTGTGTCACGAGCAGACGCACATCTCGAGCCAATTGCAAATTATGTAGGTCAACGTTAAAGTGGCAACGTGAATGCGTTGCGGGCGAAAGTTAATTTTAGATTTACGTACAGCTAAATCGTCCTTCTGCCTCCTGCCCGCCTGTCACTGCCCGCCCTGGCAACCCCATGGCAGAGAGTCGTCGTCACCACCGCTGTCACCATCGCGTGTACCATATAGAACACACACACACATATATTATAAACTTTGATATGTGAAAACCACCCTCGCAGAAGATATTTTAATTGTGAGGGCACACACACACACACAGACACACACACGCAGTCGCAGGTGCTGCGGTGGAGTGACGGTGGCGGGTAGAAGGCGCGAGCGAACGGAGGTTTCATGTTTGAGTCCATGTTCTCTGTATATATCACGCATATATCACGTATTATACACGTTGAATATACACGTAATGCGTAACTGTGTACGTTTGCACTTCTTAATACGAGCTCGGTCGCGTTGTGATCGTCTCGTCACTCCATACTATACGAATACTTATACATATGGCATTATTCATGTAATGAGTTTCCTTTGATATTGCCAAACGGAAGCGCAGGTCGGGGATAGGGAGTGTGGGGGGGAAGGTGTGGTGTTCGGTTTGATGTTTGAGCCTGTTTGTGTGATTTTATACATATATATACAGAGCGTGCGAATACAAATACCCATATATGAGCAAGCGAACAACAGCAAAACGTTAATTGAATTTAATTTGCAAGAAATGCACACGAGTTTCACGTTATATAGGATGTCTACAAATTCCGTTTGTTCCTGTTACACAGAAACGCATCGCTTGAAGGGATTTCCAGCGAAAAGCTCTCGTCATCAAATTATGAACATTTTAACACCCGAACGTATGACATTTATTGCTGATGTATGAAGGGTGATTTAATGTTATTTAAATAGAATACGTTCATTGAGCTAACCACCCTTCGTCGGTTTTATATAAATATCTTATAGGGGTTTGAAAATGGACGCAAAACTTTGGCCTCTCGATGTTCAATATTTTTGCTTTCTTATTTTGTCAACACACACACACAATAATTGATGTCAGACACAAGGACGTTACGTTACCGATGTCGACGCATCGTGCCGTGATTATATCCTGCAAAGCTTTCCCCTTCGAGTAAGCACCACTCTCCTGCATACGTCACAGCGCAACGCAAAAGCTCGCTGCGCTCTCTCACTCTCTGGCTATATCGCCTCCATGTGTGTAACACCACCGACGCACAGGGAAAATCATCTCGCGCCATCGGGTTTCCCCTTCTCGCGTGTGTCGTGTCGGCTGCTGGTGCTCTCGACGCTCTCGGCACGAAATCGGGCGCAAAGGCCTTGATACTACTTTCGCAGGACTCGGGACATGGGCGTCGCGCGAGGATGCGAGAAACCTACATTCAGTTTTATCGAGATCGTCGTGCGGTACCGTTGAACGTAAGCGCGAGCTTTCACATAGATTTATACACACACATACACACAAAAACACAAATACACACAAACACACGGAAATCGTCGGTAGTTCACCCTGTGCGTTTGTACAACCAAACAGCAGCGTGTGTGCGTGTGCGTGCGTCCGTGTTATCTGTATATAAATATATAGCGATATAACATAAATAACACGTCGCGATATCCGCGCGCCATCGGTCGCCGCGCGCGCTTAAAAGCTCCGCTCGTTGCGTGTTACACGAATATCTAGCCAGCCGAAAAACACCGCAAATATTTGTATTGTTTCCGCACATGCGAAGGGCGCGCGCAATTTCGCATGTTTATTATTTGCTGGTTTCCGCCCCCACCCACTCTTCTCGTTTCGAACCGCGTTGGGACACAACAAACAATATCGCTGTACAATATCGGACTGAACTGTGCAAATAGCACCCTTGGACACAACGACGACCAACAAATATAAAATACAAGCGAATGGGGATGCGAAACATATCAGCCACAGTCATCATCAGAGAACGGATAAATAAAACTACCCCCAAAATCGTACCACATGCGTTGACTGAAAGCTCCCCTTCCCTGCCCAGCTGCAAGACGTGTATTCGCGACCTACTTTTAATCTGAAATCAAAATTGTTTCAATGATCGACATTACATACATACATACATAGAAATACACAAATACACACACACACATACACACACAGTGTTGAAATAGTGTTATTCGTGAAAGAAAAGCTTTGGCATAGAAATTGCGATTATATTTAGATAAAAAGCTTTTAAGCTATTTTAATATAGTGCGACACTGTGATATATTGTGCGTGAAATACCCTGTCGATTGCGTGACATCGAAAGTGATAAATGCCATTTGATAGTTAACCCTCGCGTTCGGTGTCCGGTAATTCACCCACGCGCGCGCCCCCACCCTCCCATCGACGACGACGTGACTTTGTGTCCGACAAAGTTGCAGTCTCTGATATACGCACACAGACGCCTGGAGCTGTGTGTAACGTCAACGTCATTGCCGTCCACCCACCTACCTGAACTACACACACATTTCTATCTATCAATATAGCACATCCGCTTGACACCCACCCATCCAAACACACCCTCACACACACACACACACAAATGAAAGTGGCATGTCGTGTGAAACACTCTGCGAATGCTGTTGTGACCATCACGGACTGCTAAACGTGCGACCACCAACACCAACGTTGTCCGTGCCCGATCGCCAAGCCATAGTACCATTGCCACCGGGACCGTTTATCGTTGGTGGCTCATTGTGGCAGCGTCACCATCCGAATCCGACAATACCACCGCCGAGAAGAAAGCACTGCTGTTGCACTGCTGCTGCGTGATAGTCAAGATCGCCACGGTCGCTCCGTCCGGTCGCATACACATATCGACAACGGCCTCGGTTAAGGATGGGGGGCCCGGCAGCAGTGCTGGTGGCACCAGTGGCGGCGGCAGCGGTGGCGGTGGATTGTTCAGCGGACTCTTGCTTGGCGGCCGAAAGCCGGTATGCATTTGTGGATTGCAATCATTGCGTCCGCCAGATGCACCGGCGGTTGAAGGTGCCACCACGGCTGCTGGCACAGCACAGCTGAGAAAGCATGGTTCACTGGATCGACTGCTTCAACAGCCTCAAGACGTTGTTGATGCCGCCGCCGCTGCCGCCGCCAAACAACCTCTGCTCAAGCCAGAGAAAGGCTATAAGCTCGAGCGGTTCTATCATCAGATTAACGGCGATGTGTTTGAGATAACGAAAAAGGTTCCGATTACCGATCAAGAGCCACCGTTGGCTGAGATCACGGCACACGCAACGCTTTCGCGCAAAAAGAGTTTGCCCAAGCAGCAGTCCCAGCCACAGTTGCCCGTACGCAAAAGTGAGCCTGCACCACCATCACAGCAACCGGATATGCTGCCAGCTGCAGCTGCACGTCCCGATAAACCCGTGCCACCGCCACGTGTCTCGTCGACGAGACAAAAGAGTCTCGAAGGACCAGAGCCACGCGTTAGCGTTAAACAGCAGCAGCAACAACAGCAACAGCAACAGCATCAGCAGGACTCCACAAAGGATGGATTCGATCGTACACTGCGCCAGCGACACTCGTCGCGTTCCGTTGGCGGTGGTGGTGGTGGTTCCGGTGGAACGTCTCACCACGACAAGGACCATTCCACCGCAGAACGTTCCGGCAATGTGCATCAGCGTCACTCATCCGGACCGAGTGAGCTGTCCCTGCACAAGGTCGACATTTCCGAGTGCCTCATGAAATTGCCCCACAAGCGTGGCAGCAGCAATGTAGATCAATTCACGAAATCGCTTAAAGATGAATTCACGCATATGCTGAAGAGACCACTCCAACGTCAGATGTCCGGTCCCAGGGATTTGTCACTGCTGAAGAACGACATCTTCGAATGGATTAAATCACAGAATTTCGCAAAAGTGCTGCCCAGCACAAGCACGTCGGGCAAGGACAACAAAGTCGTTTCGGCGGCATGCGAAGATGGTGAGATTGTGGCACCGATTCCGAAACCTCGGAAACGACATTCGCTCAGTCATGCCGGTGACGCTGATCCCGTTCAGCACGAAGAGATGCCCGAGTATATACAGTATCCACTGCATAGACTGTCTTCAGCTGGACGTGAAAAACTCGGTGTGGCACCGCTGGCTAGCTCGACGGAGCCCAGTAAGAAAGTACGTCCGGATAAGTGTTCCGCAGCATCTGTAGAACGCTCACGACCCGAACGACGTCTGCGACACTCGGCTAGTGAAGTAGTTACACCGGTATCGTCGAAATCACTGCCCGGCAAGCATGATCGCCAACTTCGGCCGATTAGCTCAAAACCTGTACGCCATCAGCAGTACATCTACCAGACACTAGCTACGGCCATAGACCAGCCACGAGCGGCTGAAGAGAAAGCCCGCCATAAAAAAGAGCATCGTTCGCGACGCCATCAAACCCAACGTTCGGCCACCGTGACCGACATGTCAACGGCCCGTCATAAAACCCGCAAATCCTCGTCCGCCGAACGGGCACCACGTAGTTCCTCGCTGACCCGTTGCACCGATCCCATGTGTCCGATGCTACCGATTTGCACGGATCCCAATTGCTGTACATACGATTGCTACAATACCACACGTTCGCTACCGCGCTACAACCATCATGATTCGCAGCGCTGCACAGCGCAGTGCTACGAATCCGATTCACTGCCGCGCTGCACGGATCCGAAGTGTGCGTGCCGTGCGTGGCGATCCTCAAAGCATAGTTCGTTACCACGTTGCATGAGCTCCACGCATCGTAGCTCCTCGCAGCCCGCCACTTTGGAACGCGGTGACTCGCATGGGTCCTTTGCACGTGCCTCGAACGGCAATGGACACTTTGCGGGTAGCTCGCATCACAGTTCCAATGGAAAACTCATCAAATCCGTGTCGGCTGTGTCGTTGAACTCACGGCGACGCCGCCACAAGACCGTGCACTTTGGTGAGAATCTCCTGCGGGAGGTGTGCCAGAACCGTAAACTCATTGGACCACTGCAAAAGCATCAGGCCTCTGCGGATGTGGCCGCAGCTAGCGCAACAGTTGCCAGTGCACCGTCCGGAGGAACGGAGATGCAGATCTCGAATATTCAGATGCTGTACAATTTCGTCGAGGGTGTTCTGAGTGCGTGGGTGGATGAGGACGATGTGCGGTCAGGTGCAGAATCTGATCCGGAGCACAGTGATTCACTCGTGCGACCGTTGCATCGGTGCAACCGGTTGCGCATACACACGATTCGAAGGATTGTCGGTGAGGCAGCTCAGCTGCGCGGAACACTGAAGCTGGGCAACTCACGGTATCGACATCGTCACTGGCGCGGCACTGCGCAGGATTGTAATGAGCGCTTCCTCCGGAAGGTATGTGAAACATGATAGTATCTAAATTTGTGGATAGCCAAAATATGGAATTCTGCAAAATTGCTTTATATGAGAAACTTATTAGCCAGAATCTTTTGATGAACTGGTAGAAGAAGATATTTGGGTAGGATTATATCTGCTTTTAACGTAACATTTATTTCTCTATACTATGTTTCTGCACTGAACCAAATAAAATTATCAGATTTTCACAAAACCATCATAAAAATACTTCTAAAATGAACACTAAAAAAAGTTGCGTTTAGTTCTAAAGTTTAAAAATGATGAAAAAAAATACTAAAAATCGATTATAAAAGCTCCAAAAAGGCTACAGAAAAATAAAGAATCTGCCAAATTGAAAATATCAAGACCATTACGCCACATCTACTAAGTCTGACTGCAGTTGACTAACTCAATAGTCCTTTTTTAATTAGAAGTTATTCTAACTTTGTTTTTGCTACAATTAATTATGTAAAACGTTCTAATCTATTTTGCTTATTTAAAAAATGACTATCTGACCCTTTGACCCACTGATTAAACAGCTGTGTTTTTAATGACATCTTAACCTTTTTAATTCAGTCTATAAGTGACGCACTGACGCAGTCAGTGACAGATTGAGCAGATGAGATCTATAGCATGTACTTATTGATTTTTGACTAATCGACTGTTATGAAGCATTAAACTAACTAAATATACTTTTGCGGAATAACTGACTAAGCCAATTATTTAAGAAAAACTTACTGAATCATTAAATGATAGTGAATATTAGTGTCTCTTTAAAGGAGGTCAGAAGGAAGGTCAAATTACTGTTTGACCTTGATGGTATCCTTTTCTGAGTGACTCACTAAATGATTAAATTTCGGAGTCGCTGTCAAACTACATTCAAAAATTAAATATTTAACTGTGTCCATAATTTAAATATTTACGGATATCTTCGATTTAAGTATAGACAGATAAATGGTGATGAAATAACCAATTATGTTCCGTGGTTCCAAAAACGTCCATCTACAAAAACGATGTTTGCTATATATTATGTAACAGAGAACTGTTAAATTAAATGGTGAAACAGAACAATGACTTTAAAAAAGATGTTATAAATCACTACAGTTTTGACTAGCATCTTCTGTAAAATTTTTCGGCCTGCTTATCCAAGCAATCGTTTCCTCTCAGTCCGATTAGCTGACTTACAGATTCACTGAAATATTGGCCTGTTTTATAACTAACTAAAGTTATCTAACTGATAACTGATCTACTAATAAAAAATCTATGTAGTATCTTTTGTTTGCGATCACTTGCCTCTGGGCCATCGTCGGAAAAGGAATGTAAATGTTACCTAGGGTACCCTAGTTCGATGGTAATTCTGAAAAAATACATCGCCAACAGCTTTCAGAGCTTTACAGAAAAGCATCCAATTGTGTTGCCCATTTTTACAATTTTTATCAAGGAATTACTTAATTAAAGTCAGAATTCATAAAATAAAATAATACAAAACAAAATAGTTTTCCGAAAAAAGCGTTTGAACATAATAAAAAGCCATTTAGCTTTAAAGTTCCAAAATTATGGCCATTGGAAAGAGGAAACTAAAAAAAATATTTTTAAATAATGGCAAAAATAAAATCCTTCTTTAAATCAAAGTTAAAAGAAATATATAAATTACAAACGAATAACAGATTAAAGTCAAAATATAGCTAATTTAAAGCTCTATGAACTTGTTCCCACCCCATAAATCGAATACAATGATTTATTTCATGTATATTTTACTTTTTTTGAGAGCGTCGCTTAGGGAAGAATTTTTTACTTTAAACCTTTTTTTGTTTTTTACTAATTATTTTAAATCAATGAAAGTTTATGTAATAATCTATATGTTTGCGATAAGTTTACTTACTCTTAAAATAGAGAGATATATAGTTCACTCGTACGTCAACGGTAGCTTATCTGGCTTAAAGGACGTCGATCCTCTTTCCTCTTCGATCTATATTCGACAATTGGATCGAAGAGCGGGCAGGAAGACGTGTAGATTTATTGTGACTTGTCGAAGATTCTGGTCACAGCTCAATTCTTTCGCTTAATTAAATTACACACAAAACGCAATAAATGATATGAAAATAAATAAAAAAGAGGATAAAAGGTATTTATTATTTGTCATACAAAATAAACCGAGAAATTGGATGGGCCCAAAACACGTACAGGGATTTACCTAAACTCTCCTCTATTGCGAAGAAGAGAGAATGGCGAATTGAATTCGTATTCACTATGGTGAATCCCAGGTTTCAAAATATCTAATACAAAATGTTTAAAGCTCTCTGCTCGGGTCGTTTGTGCCTCTACATACAACTACAAATTAATCGCAGATTTATAAGAAATATTTTTTTATATTATTTTTCCATTAAGGAATTTTTGATAATAAAAAAATTGTTACCCATTTCATTACTATAACCTAAAAATACTTTTTTTACAGAATTTTTCAAAATTGAATCCCCTAAAAAAAATGTAGAACATTTTTTTTTCTTTAGAAGCAACATTGGATGAATTATATAGCAAAAAACCACGATTTAAAGAAGAAAACCAAAAATTGAAAATGGGAAAAGTGTCTCGTATTATTAGCAGCATATCTCTCTCAAATTATATCGTTAAAATATAATTGTTGGCACATTTTTGTATAGTTTGGTCCTATTAACAATCAAATAAATATTATGAGATTGTACGCCATTTCTGTATTAACTAATAAATCTACGAAAAACTTTAAAAACAATATATAAATTTTCCAGGCTGTTGAGCACATCCTAAAAAAATCTTCCTTTTTCATTTTTTTAGGGGTTTTATAACAAAAAAAATAAAAAATATAGCTAGTGTGTTGAAAATGTTTGGAACACCTCTAAAATAGCATGCATTCAAAGAGTAAAAAGAATGAGATGCGAAAAAGGAGTTGTTCTCAAAACGTCCAATTCTAAAGTCTAAACTCTAAACTATGCGTATGCCTCATCGCGTCAACGCGTCCTCGTGTAAATATTAGAATTTAATATTGTGTGATTTTCGTTTCGTTCAGAATGGAGCCACCCCCTTCCCCCTCCGCTTACAGTTCCTCGACAAACACACACACATGCATGCGCGCTTTGATGAAAATCGTTTGTGTGTGAGTGTGTTGCATGCGGCTCCCGCCAATGTGGCATAATATTTAGGACGTGAACGGAATTCTCGAGCGCAAGGGTTCAGGACGATGAGAAATCTCGTGAATTGCGTTAGTGTTTGTGTGTGTGTGTGTGTAATAATGGACACAAAATTGCGGGCTCATATGCATTTTGCCTACGTTCCTCTATATATAGATTAAATATAATATCTGTGTGTATCGTGGCCGGCTAGTATCATAGCGCATCGAAATGCAAGCTTTTAAAGCTTGCAAATGTGCTCGAGTGTGCGTGTTAGTGTATGTGTGAGCATGCAGGTGGGTTTTGGCTTTAGGGCAATGAAGAATGATGCGCAAAACCCGAAAATACCTAGCTAGCGGTGCGGTAAATACATATTTACCAAATCGGTCCGTATTATTATCCAAATGATGCACGATTAAATATGGCTGCAGTTGTGGTGCACATTATAAATTATTTCCAGGGGGTTTGGTTGTGTTTATTTATATATATATATATTTATATATGGAAATATTTAATAAACATATTTGTATATATAATAAAAGCTTTTCGAAGATCATCGTCGGAATATACGTGCCATTCTGCCTGCGCCTGAAAACTACCGAAAGTATGAACTCATAATAATACACTTTCTTATAAATATTTATTGATGCAAAATACATCAACATTTTAAAAGCTAATAAAATTTCAAATCTTTCTAATATTTGTATACATAATTAAGCACAAAAATTACACAAATCAAAATACAGATACGCACGTTCTGAGGTTCTGAAGCTTTGCCGAGTACCGCCACTCCCGCGCGCACCCCAGACCACACGCGCCACTCGCGCTTTTCATGTTTATGATTATCGCAAATTTTCCGAGTGCGCGAGCACGCTTGTGTGTGTATGTGTGTGTGTGCGAGGACATATTATACTAAAAGGAGCTCGCACGCGGTGGAGAAACGTGAAAGTTGTATCAAGAAATTTCACCTTTAAATCGAAATCATTCGCTGCGAATGAGAATCGTGCCTAGAATAAAATGGAACTCATCATTTATATATATAATATATAATATAAATACATATATGTATTATATATTGATTATGTTCTATGCTGCGCGGCGGGGGTTATGGGGGCACACAGGCTTTAGGTCGCGGCAACGGGACAAAATCCACGCGCAAGCTTTGCGGAGGGAGCTTGTGCGCGCGCTCATTGTGAGTTCTATTCACAAAATATTGTATGTCTATAGGCTTTATGTCAATACATGTTATACTTCGTTATACTGTATATATATAAACATTATTGAAATATATATATACAATATATGTACACATACATATTATCTATTTGAAGAAATAGATTAAAGATGAAATTCTGTCTTAGCGTTTTCCACAGCACGAGATTTGATGGAATTAGCTTGATTTGTTTGTGTAGCCTCTTCTCGAAATCAGTCTAATTCTTCTGTCGGATCGAATTAAATATTCTACCTCTGTACGGTGGGCTTTTTTAAGCTTCTACCCAGAAATTGTTGAATTTATAAGTTCCAATAAAAAGAGCATCGCAACAGTGTACAATCGCCAATCCCACCCCACCACCGTACATTAGGAAAACATCAATAAAACATTCCAAATAAACAGATCGAAAGGAAATTGTAATTGTATATATATTTGAGAGGAAACATTTTTTTCGAGAGATTTTTGTGGATGATAATTCGTTGAATCTTGGGGTGGGAAGAAAATATGAAGTAAATAAATTGTGCCAGCAAATTGTACATAGAATTTATAATCTCTACTTATGTAAAATTTTGCCATAATGTTTTTTTTTGGTATAATGATTTTTATTTTGGTAAAATGTTTTTTTTTTCAAATACAAAATGTCAGCTTTGAGTGGTCAGGTAGATCCCATACATCAGGCAGTGACCATCTACCAATCATTATAAAATATTC
>JAAAKO020053860.1:0-10837 GCA_010015015.2 Bolitophila cinerea | reverse complement strand
TTTTTAATTTTTTCTAAAGATTATTGATTTAATATATGTGTCGATATTTTATAAAATATTCTAAATATTTTAAAAATATTCTCGATATTTAAAAAAATATATTCTCAGTATTTGATAAATTATTCTCCATATTTTATTAAATATTCTTGATATTTTTATAATATTCACAATATTTTATAAAATAGTCTCGATATTTTTAATATATACTGTAACGCGTACGTTTTTGCGTTTCTGCTCAAACGTCTATGTTATATATAGAGGCGTTTGAGCAGTGGCTAGAGAGACGATGAGGAGCACTCACGGAGGACGGTCGCATGATCGTTTCGCTGAGGAGCCACCGGAACGAGAGGCTAAATAATTTGACGATACGTCACGCATCAATATTTTAAAAATATTTTTGATGTTTTTGTAATATTATTATTTTTTTAATATTATTTTCCAAATATTTTTAAGTTTCTCATATATAAAACTATGATTTCTAAAAAAAAACGGTTTCCAAAATATTATCCATTTTTGTACCGGTTATCGATATTTTAAATAAGCAATATATATGTTGATTTATTTATTCAATAATATTTTAGATATTTTATAAAATATGCCCGATATTTTTAAAATAATATCGATATTTTTGCAATACTTAAGATATTCTTATTTTTTATATTTTCTAAATATTTTTAAGCGTTTCATAAAAAAACTATGATTTCTAAAAGTTTTGAAGTTTTTAAAATATTTTGCATTTTATCTACAGATTATCGTTTTTTTTTCAAATAAACGATAAATATGACGATATTTTATACAATATTCTCGATATTTGATAAAACATTTTTGATATTACATAAAATATTCTTGATATTTTTTAATATTCTCGTAATTTTTTTTATATTCTCGATATTATTGCAATATTTAAGAAATTCCTATTTTTTCTGTTTTCCAAATATTTTTAAGTTTTTTTATAAATAAAACTATGATTTCTGAAAATTTCAAAATATTGAAAATATTATCCATTTTTTCTACAGATTATCGATTCTTTTAAAAAAGCAATATCGATATTCGATATTTTATAAAATATTCTCGATATTTGATTAAACATTCTGGATATTTTATAAAATATTCTCGGTATTTTTAATTTTTTTTCGATATTTTATAAAAAAATCTCGATTTTTTTAAACGATGCCTTCTTTAAAGTTCTGCTCAATCCAAATGATCATCCAAAAACAACATTCATTTGGCATAGGTGGAAGGGGCTGTTTTCAATTAAGGAGAATGCAGTTTGGCTTTGGCGCAATAACGCTTAAATTTTGTGGTAATCGGATGGATCAAGCTATAGGGTGTTATTTGGAACCTAATGTGTTCACATATTTAGAAGATCTCATTGTAGCCACTAATACTTTTGGACCGCACTTCGTGATTTTGATAGAATTAGCGGGACGTTACAAAACGGGTGGTGGTTTATCGATTTCCGTGGAAAAGTCAAAAATCTCCATGAACATTTAGGAACATTTCACCGATTATTATGATTTTGAAACATTCGCTTCCATCAGCACACTGCAAACAAGATGGAAATACAGATTAGAATTAAGTGCGAGAGAGATGGCATGTCTGATAGAAACGTTGAACTGATCCTATGCGTAGACGGTTTGTCACTAGGGACAAACGTTCACTATGTTCTCAGCCAATTTATAATACTGCCAAACGTATGGCACACGTTTGTCAGACTTAAAATGCCAAATTTAAATGCGACAAACGACAAACCGTATACCCAGGCAATTTATTAGTTTGTCATTTTTCAAGCTGGATTGATAAACGTTTGGCATTTTAGATTCATTTGGCATGACAGAATTGAGTGACTCGACAAATGAAATCCGTTTGTCGGCATTTTTTTCAAAAGGAATGTTTATATATTCTTGTTATGCAAAAAAAAATTTTTTCCGATAACTGAGCACAATACGCCCACTCAGTGGCCTCAATTCTGGACCTGTCTCTTCGAGACGGTTTACTCTTCCAATCATCATCATCATAATCACAGACAAACCGTGTGTAATCAGCAAATTTATGGACCGCAAATGATATGTCGCCAAATGGGAAAAACTGGTTGTTTATCGACAAATGATGCCAAATGATTTATGACACTTTTATGGCAGAATGCCAAAGCGTGTACTCAGAAAATATTTGGCATAAGCGCGTTTGAAACGTCTTCTCCCATTTGTCTATCATTTGGCAAGATTTCTCGTTACGTCATAGTGCCGCAAACGTTTGTCACTATTGACAAACCGTGTACTCAGAGCTCTACGCTTATTTGCTGATGGGATAAAATATGTTTGCTTACGTTTTGTCTCTTTCTATCGTAATGGGAATCTAATCGAATACAAGTCACATGCAAAATACGAATTAGGATAAGGCCACAGGTATAGGTACAATATTCATATACTAATCCGTAAACCCCATCATCTGACCATTACCTCAACCAATCTGCAAAGTAATAATATCATTTTCCTATGTCAAATGGTGACAAGCAAAAACAACAATAAAAACCATAAGTGTCAATTCGCATGTCACTTTGCGATAATAAGATTAACGCTAAGCGCCACCACAGCAACAACAACAACAAAAAAGTGTCGTTTAAAAAGTCCGCTCATGCGAAATGCCTCACTCTCGGTCCGTTCTCGGCGCAAATCCGCGTAAACAAAATCAACATTATTTTATAATTGCGCACGAGCGTGAGATAATTATAATGAGCTTGTGTGTGTGTGTGTGTGTGTGTGTGTGTGTGTGTGCGCGCGAAAGTATAAATTACGTCTGCTCGTTAATGTGTCAAGTGGACCGTGTGGCGAGCGTGGTTTAGCGATGCGGCATTTTCGTGCAAATCAGCCGCGCTAGCGATGAGAGCGCGTGTGCGCGCAGTAGCGCTCACAATGTTTAGATAATAATCGCATTCCTGAAATTTCTATATCTTCCTCTTGTATATACTTCTAGTTGATAGTTTGTTTGTATGTCACTTCAAAACTATTTAAATCTGGTCCGATTCTGGTGCACATTGGAGAATTGATGGTTTAGGAAGCTATAGACGTTGAGACTGGTGAGGCAATGTAAATAATGGCATAGAGATAGAGATAGAAAGAACGTAAATCCATTCCACACGTTCTAGTTGATAGAATATACAATCGCCTATAAACTAAACGTATGCATATTTATTTGTACATAAATAAGTTGTGTGTTACATATACTCTCTTAAATACACTCACAATAAACATATAGAAGAAACGACAGCGAACTATGTGGCGCCAGGAAGTTTATTTCTGATATGCGTTTGTCACCTCATCAGAGCGACTGGCGCGACTGGCACCTCGACGGCGGGTGTTGCGTGCATAACATTTTTTTTATTTATAAATCGTGGAATGTTTTTTTTTGTATTACTCAGATAACTCACTGATTTTGATCCAGGATTACCCATTACCGTCAGGAGAACCCATTACCACCAGGAGAATCCATAACCGCCAGGAGAACCCATTACCGGCAGGAGTACATTATCGGCAGGAGAACCCATTCCGGCAGGAGAACCAATTACCACCAGGAGAACCCATTACCACCAGGAGAACCCATAACCTCCAGGATAACACATTGATTTTACGCCAGGATTACCCATTATCGGCAGGAGAACCATTACCGGCAGGAGAACAAAAAACCACCAGGAGAACCCATTACCACCTGAAGAACCCATAACCCATTACCATCACCAGAAGATCGAGTATAGGTTCTCGAAGGTCGAACGTATACAAAGCATCACAGTTGGCCTACTCAGTGGCCTACCGTGCTGAACCTGTCTCGTTAAGACGGTACCCCTTCCCATCATCATTATTATCATAATCACCCATTATTTTCTGCAACTATTAAAACATTTCTTGAGGCTTAAATGGATGATTCGAAGTTCACTAAAAGATCCAGTGCTACCTATTCTAAGGGAAACCTAATTAAAACGGTCCAACATGGTAAAACCATAGACTTTTATATATATAGACACGAAATGGACCAGTTTTTCTATATAAGGACTTGTAATGAACATCTCTTTCAATCCGAGGCACTACTACACTACTAAAGTACTTATTTTCGTATTTTCGTCGTCAAGATCTGTTGACGCGCATATTTAAAAAAATCATTTTTTTAAATGATTTTTTTATATTAAATAGCTCTTAAAATAGTAAAATCACGATAAAAACTTATAATATTGTCTAGTTAGTACTTTTTAACAAATATCCGCGTTTTTATCGTCTTAAAACTAATAAAATACGTGTTATTACAATAACTATCTCAAAACTGGTCTAAAAAAACGGCACGTCAAAGTTGACTGCCTTTTTTCATAAATATGTTCATTACAAAAACATAACCTTACTTCTCATCTAGAGTATTATTGCTCTAAGGTTAAAAAAGTTATATGCTTATATATATATATATATAAATATATAGTTTGTCCTTCTAAAAATTAATGGGCTGCTAACTTTGCTATTGCTATCAGAGAAAACGAAGCTAAGTTGCAAAACAGATGGATTACAGGATATTAAGACAGCCAAATTCAAGGATCTGTCCCCATACGATCCAGATTGGTCTTACGTTCGATGTGCGTCGATTCTGCGTGACTTGTACTACCGCAGTCCAGCTGGCGGTTGATGCCGGTTGCAACCTGCAAGGTTCTTCTAAATTTGGAGCAAACTATTGATTGTTGTCAACTGCTGCCGTTATTGCAATCCATTTTCGCGTCAATTTTCGCGTCAATTTTCGTGAAGGAATGAACAAAACCATGACAGGGTTTTTGGGCACATCCTGTCGTTGACCCTAATTGTTCGCTTAAAGTTACAGGAAACATAGATTAATTATCTTTTTAATTATTACAGGTTATGTATAACATGGAAGCCGTGGTTCTTGGACAAGCATATTCTAAAAATATATACCTTTCTTTAAGGTTGGTACAGTCTTTGCGTTTGATTATTCGATTTATTATTGGAACTGTTTATATTTGCAGGTCTCGCTAGCAACTGTACAGCAACAACAAACGTCAAATCTAATCTCGAAACATTTTTTCCATTATAATTTATCTTGGATTTTGTGGAGACCGGATTACGCGTAAACTAATCTCGAGCAGAACACAGGCCTTAACACAAAAGTTGACACGAGTTATAATTTCTCGAATTACGAAAATAGCCAGGGAAATTACAGCAAAATGCTAGAAAATGGCGCAATTTGAAATTTCGCATAAATCGAGAAATTAATTTGAAATTCAGAAATGGGAATTATCATTGAAAATTGACTAAAAATTGTATTTGTAGTTTTGAATAAATGATTTAAAAAAGGAGATGAGCAATTCAATTTAATTAGGGATGGCTATGGTTTCCATGACAACTCAAATTATATAAAGCATCTGATCAACAAAATAAAACTCAAAATTTATCATTGGTGCAAATGGCTGGAATTGTGTTGATTCGAGTTATAAAACTAGAGAGAACCGAGCATCGATGATAGGAAATCTCCAAATAAGACCATAGTCTCTCTTGCAGTTTAACAGAAGTCTTGCTGGCAAAGTTGTAGGGTTGCGTTTGCCATTAAGAAGGATCCGGATCTAAAAACCAGTCTACAGAAAAGGTGGAAGGCTTTTTGAAGCTGGATCTATATAGTTGCTGCAAAATCGACTCGGACTCTACCTTTGTCAGTTCTACAGCACATCGCACTCGAATGACGTACATAAACAGTCACAGCGGTGGACTCACAATCGAAACTGTGGTTTGTGGCTGCCGTTACAGCCATTGCGGTATTAAACCCTATATCCCAGCTGTAGTTAGTCTGGATGAAATTTCGTCGACCGCGACAGTTATTTAGTTATGATTTCATAGGATAAATCTTGGAGTCTCGGCTACAAAACGGTTCCACTAAAAAGGAAGGAGAAAACCAATTATGGGGTTTGATTATTATTTGCTGCCGAGAATCTGCGCTGGGCACCCTGATTGACGGAGCTAACATTCAATATTACCAGGCATCAAGAACGAAGTCAGCCATTCTCATTATACAAGAAAAGTTAGACTTCAAATCGTTGTAGTTCAATAACTGCCGCGCTCAATTAAAAGAAATAACTCCTAACTCCCTCCCTCCAGTACCATTTTCAACCCAATGTGAGATATAGAAGCCGGTGTACGATACCGCACATCAGACATGCGAAATCGAATTGGTTGCACAACCGTTGTACGTACAACCGTTGTACGATGGGTGGGCAATGTAGGGTGCGCAACTGTGATCAGTTGCAGCGCAAAGTGTCCCCAACTTTTCCATAATGTCGCAGCACCGTTTTTGCTCAAGGTTTTTTTTAACAAGTTGCAAAAAACTTACGCATCCATTGTATAAAATCATTTAGGGATATATCAATTGCTGCAAACGTTTTTTGAAACTATTTGCGTTGCCCTTAACTGGTGCAAGCTCGTTACTGCACACTATATTAGTAGCCCAGTTAGTGGGAGATTTTACCACGTAAAATTAAGTATGGCTATTCGAAACCTTTGAAGTTGAAAACTTTTTTTTTTAGTGGCATACCCAACAGGCAGCTCCTCACTTCTCCAAATCTGCAGAATAATATGTAGCGCGACAACCATACTGCTTCTCCGCCATATTTAAGAAGTTCTCCGGGAATGTTGTAACACCCCTGCTATTTATTTTCTTGAGCCTGAGAATCATCTTTAACTTCTTCTAGTGATGGATCAGCGATGTATGGTTGTGCAGAAAGGATTGTTAAAGAGCTATTGTTGTCATGGATTGAGTGTGAGCTTACGTTAAGGAGATTCTTAAAGAACTGCGCCCATATAGCGATGCACCCTTTTTCGTCTGCCAAAACTACGTCATACGTGTCTCTACACATAAAGGGCTGTTAATTGCACCCGGTCTTAACCTTCTTCACTTTTTTGTAAAGATTTTGTATGTGGTTTCTAGTATTCAACAGATCAATTTCCACGAAAAGTTTTCATCCGGTTCCCTCTTCTTTCGTCGGAACAGTTTTTGCTCAATTAACCTTTTCGTCCTATAGTCCTCATAGTTGGCTATGTAGCCCGTTGCAAGGTTTTAAGCCGTGCTTGGTTTTTAACCTACAGTGCCACTCTACACTCGTCATCAAACCACTCATTTCGGACTCGAGGAATCCTCCATCCTAAAAATTCTGTTGCAACACGCTCTACATTCTGCCTTAGCCCCGGTTCCACATGTCGTTTTATGATGTTTGTGTACCACATCTTCCAATATCCGTTCCACCTGCTTCTCCAGTTGCTGAAAAGCGAAGATGTGAGGCAATACACGATGTCAAAGCTTTTCTGCGGTGAATGCTATCAGCTTTTGTCTTGGATTCTATAGCTCTGAATTTTTTTAAACTAAATAATTATTAGAGTCTAGGTTAGGTCCGCGGCAGCTTTTCATCACATCCAACACAAAGGGTTCTATTCCGCAACCACAAGCCAGTGCGTTTCAGCCGAAGTAGGCTCTCAACCAAATGGTGGGGAAGGTGATCATGCAAGCGTGGCTCTACCGCACTACCAATAACTGTGGTGGCAATCCCCACGGTCGAGACCATACCCAACCTGTAGTTATAGGAGTTTTTCCCAAGCGGTCGACTACAATTAGTCGGTGGTATCAGTGGTACTGGGGATACAATACCTAAAATCCTAAGCTGCCCAGTATGGTTCCACCTATACTTCATTCGGATCCGTGCGGTCGCTGAGCCTAAACGAGTGAAAAGGGGGATAAAACCTGAAAAGCCTAAGCTTGCCAATTCACCCGGCCTGCGGTCCAGATACATGGGAACAAGATCATTAATGACATCTGAGGATGTCCAGTGCAGAGCATTCTGCTAGGCAATTAATGGAAGATGCGGTTTACCCGCACCTGCAGGAGAAGCCCAACTGATGCAATTGCCCGTTTAGTCGGCAGTGACTCGTGATTGAGGATTTACCGCAAACCAAACGAGCGCCAATTGGGTTACTCTCGCACTAGGTCTCTAAAACATTTTCGATGTCTTGCACCCATTTTTGTAGATCCATACTGTGCCGGCTGGCCATTTCTTGAAAGGAGAGGTTCAAATAGTGAATTCCAGCTTTAACAAAATTGCCCTCTTTGAGATAATCCGTTTTTGTGTGCCACACACTCCCATTATCTAGTAGTGGGAGCATACCACGGATCCAATCCTCTCTGGGATATATTAACTTTAAACCTACTATCAAAAGGAGATCCCGAAAAACTGATTTGTTTCAAAATAAAAAATATTTTTTCAAAAAAAAAATAAAGGTGAAAACCGGATTCGTTTGAAGACATAAAACATTAAAAATAATATAGGTTTTGGTTCTTTTGTCCCTTTTTAAATCGAAACCCTTCCCGAACAAAAAAAAAAACAAAAGTCACCCTCGCCCAAGTCCCTACCTCTCCTCAACATGTCTCGTGTGCACATGTGCTGCACTGTGTGCATCAGCCACTTCCCGCAGAGTGCACTACTCGTATCTCGTACACACACACACACACACGCACTCGCACACATCCACGAAACATTCCATTAGTCTCCCGATCGTTACCTATGCGCTATATATCTATATTCTGTATACAATATATATATATATATATTTATTGTTATGTGATCTGTTTCTGTGTGTGCTTGTTTCGAAAGAGACGAGAATCCCACCACTTGTTACTTCATAAAATATGTGTGCATGCGCTGTTCCTCTTTGGCCCAACAGCAGTGAGAGCAAAGAGAGAAGCTGCAGCGCCATGCTCCTCCGGCTGTAGCTGCGCGCTCTCAGGACGGCACGATCGCATGATCGCTAAGCGCACAGAGCACTCTGCATTCTGCAAGAAGGCACAAACGAGACAGAAACTGAAACCGCGTGCTCGAACGAAACGAGACGGAGATGAAAACACATTCGATCTAGGTACATCGATCGCATCGATGCGGCTACTATATATATATATATATAAATATACAAAAGAATGCACAACTAACCCAACCTAACCAACACCAATTACAACAACAACAACAAATTGCTTATTATTTATATATTTTGAAGATTTTTTTTCCTAAATGGAAACATGAATTGAGAATTGATCTCGTTCAGTGTGAGTGCTGCTAAACGCGATGCGACGGACACGTAAAATGATCGTGCCGCCGCCGGCGATCGAAATAATTTGATTATAAGTGGATCGCAGCTCACAATGTGTGTACTTACACTCTACTAAGTATACAGTATATAACTGCAAGCTCTATTCTCTGACTTGATCGAATCGAGCGAGAGATTCGAGACGACAGGAGACACAAACACGCACACACACACACGCACGCTGTACGCGCTAAACGCTGATGTTAGCGCATTTTAAACCAAAACAACAACAAAATAGAATTTTTACTTACAATGTGTGTAGGTAATATTTTATCTCAGGATAAGATGCGATGATCGGTGCTGCGTCAGATTCTCCTTCTCGCGCTTTTCAAGAACCACTTTAATCAATATACTAAAACTAGTACCTTTAAAGAAAAAACAACAAACACTATTTGAACCACGGAAAATCACTGAAAATCACTGAAAATCACTGCAAATCACTGAACTCTCTCCATGCACTTTCAATCAATAGATTGCAAAACGATTTCCATGAAAATTCACACTTCACTCCGCACACGCGATCCTTTTTCTTAGAAAAGGATTTATGTACTCGTAACAATGTATAATTACTCTCTGGCACAGGTGAATCGAGGTCAGTGCGCGCGGTGCAGATAAAAAAAAACTGAGACGCCGAATCCGATCGCGAAGTGGCTGCGTACAGTAGATATACAGTCGAAAGCGTACAGAGGACGAACACGACGATACGCGGCAAGAGACGAAAACGAACTAAAATCAAGAGCTGACAACTCGCCGCTCGCGGAACGTCAGTGTGATCAAAAACTCGAAGAGATCGCACACATCTTTCACTCTTTCTTCGTTTCTTGTTCGTGTGTTGTCAAAGAGGAAAGAGAATAAAAAAACATCTTCTTAAGATGGTTGCGCTTTGGTAAATTGCATTTGGATCATTGGATGTAGTAATGTTATGCGCTCTCGCTCAAGGTTCACGTTGTAATTGCAAGAGAGCGATTTCGAGAGAGAAACCCGAAAACAAATACGTCAAAGGCAGTGCTGTCAAAGTGCGCTACAATCACTTTTACTCCTACTACTTTTTATCGACTGTACTACTAAAATATTAAAATATTAAATTAAAAGTATAAATACATGTATAATATGCATAATTGTTTTTTAGGTAATACTAGCAGACTATAGGGAATGCAATCCCGGGAATATAAACAGGAACCGAAAATCGGTTCCTATACAGAACGAAGATTCCAATTTCGGGATTTAAAAAAGTATTCCCGGGAAAGTCGGGAACACTCATTTTAATTCCCAGGAATTCCCGGGAATACTGGTTTTTATGCATAAACCAGTGATTAGATTAAAAAAATGTGTACTTTATTACTTTATATATAAATATTACATTGAAATGTATATCTATATTAGTACAATAATACTTGTGCTTCTTTTGGAGACAGATGTGCCAACCGAACCTTTGCGATCGGTAAAACATCCAAACCAGAAGTGAACTGTGTCACTAGACGTATTGTTAGTAAAGGTGGAGGACGATACAAAATTGCTGGGTCTGAAAAGACCTTAAAGAGGACTCAGCAACGTGAGAAGCGGAGGTTGAAAGATCTGGAGGACAGCGCCGATAGAGAGAGAGAGAGAGACGAGTGCCCCTACAGAGGTTAAAACAGCTGCTATCAAACGGCAACGTTCGGATGAAAGTCCGG
>JAAAKO020053849.1:0-10839 GCA_010015015.2 Bolitophila cinerea | reverse complement strand
ACATGTAAACGAACAAAAACAGAACACATACATACAATGTATAATTATAATTTGTATCCAAAAAAATGTTTATGCATTTTAAATTCATACACACATACACAAAAAACACGCAATAATTATCATATATATCTAGTTAACTCAAATGTTAAACAATTGACAAAAAAATGTCAAAACTTCAATTACATGTTTTAAATATATTTTTTGTTTTAAAAAAAACAAAAAAAAACACACAAAAAATACCGCGTCAATTTTCCACACAATTCCCGTTTGTCTCTCTTTAGGAGAGGACTCAAAACAACAACAAAATACGGCACACACCATTTTGTTTTGTTTATTATGTATATACGTTTTTCTTTAAAATATTTTTGTTATTGTCCTCCCGAAGCCATGAGCTTTCGGGAGAGTAAGAGAGACACACATATTGATTGTGTACTCAATAATAATTAAAATAAATTATTTTTCCCAGAATCGCAGCGTTCTGGTTGTTTTCTGATTTTGTGTATGTTACCTTTTCTAAATGCCCGCCACATCATCAACCAAAATTAACCAAACCAAAAAAAACACACGAAAATATTTTATAAAAATAAAAAAAATAACAGGGTATCTCTTATTAAGCAGTGCGATGCCGCTGTGTGCATCCTCTTGAATACAAAACCAACAACAACAATACATAAAACAAAATATAAAAATTATATAAAATCATAAAATCCGTACATACACAACACACACACACATACACACTGACACCAATACACAATATAAAAATTAATAAACTAAATATTCATATTTATATGGACCAAATTGAAAATTGCACGAAAACAAAATTTGTGTGAATTTCAAGTTTGTCCACTAATTTAGACACAAGACGGCTTACATTGCCTTTTCTTATGAATATTATGAATAACAACACAGAAATTGTTTTAAAAAAAATCTGCGCTGCTGTGCATGTGCGTGTGTGTGTGTGGGAGAGTGTGTGTGTGTGTGTAAGTGTTTGTGAGCGCTTAAATACGCATTAGATAGAAGAAATAATAAATATTATACCAATTCCAAAAAAAAACATTTGAACGTGTGCGCGTAACATGAGCTCTTAGGCACAAGCAAAAACACACAAACACACATAGACATATATATACATACACACACACACACACACACACACACACACACACACAAATACACAGAAACTCATAATTGATACATTTCCTTATATTGTCGTTCATTTTAAATAATTATGTAAAAAAATAATAATATAAAATGTACAATTTACATAATTAAATAAAAATGTTTTAAATGTGTACGTTCATATGAATTTCAAAAAAGAGTATTGTATATTTTAATTATAAAACTCATACACAGATACAGACTCCTTTTCAAATAAAAAGACACACACACCATTCAACAATAAATATAAATATATACATATATAAACATATATATGTCATAAAAAAATATATACTATAGGTTAAAAAATTGTAAATAATAAGAATGATGACAACAAACAAACCCTATATACACACATACTACACATATACAACAACAACATCAAACACAAATAATAGTACAAACATGTGTGTGAACTTTGTATATGTGTGGGTGTGTGTGTGTGTTAAGGCTATTTTATGGATATCCGTTGAATTGTGCGTGTATTACGTTCGTCTGCGTTAAATGAAAGCAGAAAAAAAAACAATAAAAAGCATGCAAGAAAAAAATCTTGTATCCTAGACTCTCTATTAAAGAAAGAGACACAAAAAGAAAAAGAGAGAGAGAAAAGAAAAAATGCAGTACATACAAATTAAAATAGTACGATGTCACAAAATCAGCTATATTACTATATACATTCATATATATATACATATAAAAAAACTATTCAACTGCTTTACGTAGCTTCAAATCTGTAAAAAAACGCAGACAGTTTATATATTAATAATAAAAAAAACCACACCACACAAAAACACCCACACGAACCCAAAAAAAAAACACAATTTAAATATATGTTTAACAAAAAAAATATGCAAAGACAACGTACAATTCTATGTATAATTAGGAAACACGTACACACATTCACACAAAACACACACACACACGAACAAAAAAACCACACCCAAAATGAGAAAACAAAAATTAACCTAAACATATTATATAAAAAATTACATAATTTTAACCAAAATAATAATTAAGCATAAGAAAATGGATTGAAAACACCACTACAAAATACACACAAATATAAAAACTTTGATTCTGTTAATCTGTCTATTGTTTTTCGTATAAAATTCTATCACATTCAGACGCAGCTTAAAACAACAACAAAGAAACGAAAACACCATTGTGTTTAGCGCATGTCGTGCGTTATGTCCCATAATAGATGTTGCCCTAGAATCTACTCGAACATCCAAAATAGGTCACGCGCTAAAATATAACTAAATATTTAAAAAAATCTCTTAACCACAAATTCTTATAATTTCATATACTGCATATTAAAATAACAATATTTGATTTTACTTATATAATAATTTGGGTTTTTTGATTATGAAGGAAATTATGTGTTTTTGAGATTATATGTTTTTTTTAGGTTATCAGCTCTTGATGTTAAAAATATTATTGTTATCGAACTCACCGTTTTAAAAGTATAGTCAAGACGCGCATCGACGGACAACACAACCACTCACAGACGTAAAGGATTTCCTGTCATATGTAAAGGCCTCGAATATTTACGTTTATAGCTAGGATACAATTTGTATTGGATAGATGGATCAGATACAGGTCACAGGAGCGCAAGGATTAAACCATCTTTTTGGGCTATCTAGATCTTTTGGAAGGGCTGGCTCTCATAATAAAAACAATATACAAATTGAGAAAATAAGGTATTTTGTTTGTTCGCATATTTGTAATTATCCGCTACACCTTAAGTGTAAGTCCTCATTTACATATAACATATAGCTATATAGTATAGCTAAAATCTAGCTACTCTAGCTAATTTAGCAACTCTATTAATCTCTATCCGAAAAGAAAATAGATAGAAAATGACTATATATATTTTTTTAAATTTATTTCAATAAAATTGTAGGGAAATATACAGCGATCATAATGATCAACACGACTCGAATATTTGTGGTTCTGTCACTAAAGCTAGATAGTGAAAAGTATTTGCTTACGCTCGTCCAAAATCGGGAGATATTGATTTTATCAGGTGTTTATTGTGTATGATGAAGAGTGTTTGCTGGATTATGCTCGAAAAGTTCACTTGCACAATTTTTTTATCGGCTGTCTGTATTTAAAATTAAAAAACACCAACATAATTTGCTATTATTTAATAAGAGGCAATTTTTTATAGGTTTGGATTTTTTTGTGGCGATTTTATTTCATAGGAAAAACCCAGTTCACAGCACCGCATTGTAATATGGGGGTCAATTTATGGAAATAAGCTCTACAGACTAGCAAATCAAGTACGATAGGTAAATTTTAATTCCATTTGGGCATTGGTTACATGATAATATAAGGATAAAGTATGTCAATCACGCTTTAAATGTAGTAATTTAAAAACATACATTTTTAACTGTTCAAAAAATTCTTATGTAATTTAAAAATGTTTTATGGTAATAATAGGCAAATGTGGTATAATCAGGAAAACTCTTCAGTTTTGTAGTATTTCACAGCAAGTTTGTCTATTCGCAATATAGCAAAATTTAAAATAATTGTTCAATTTGAATTGTATTTGATTATAATCTCAATAGCGACATTATAAAATTTTGACAACTGAATTCTGGAGTTGCAGTCGAAATATAGGTAAATATCATCTAATCTGAAAATGTATTGAATTAAAATTTTTGAAATTGTCGATTCAATGATGGTATATTTAACGGTATATTAAAAAAATACCAAACAAAAAATCTAAAACCTTCAATTCGAAAATATAAGAAAATGCCATTTAAATAGACCAATAGCATCACGGTAATATATGTCACCCTTAAAATTCAGACATTGATAATTTAATTTCCAAATTTCTAATAAGACTTATTTTCAAAATCGTGCCCAAAAAATCGACGTACGAGTACAAAATCAAACATTTTTTATTTCGTGGTTTTGAAGTAATATAATTCATATTAAAACTTGAAAACCAAATAATATCAAATCATTATCTAAAAATCATGTCCACTAATGTAATTTTATTTTCGACATTACCTGTCAAATTTGTAAAAATATTTACTATTTATAACTAACATTATTCAGACATTCAGACCACATAGTGGTCTACGATATGTCTCTTTAAGGTGGTACCTTTTTAGATCATCATCAAGGGTCTGGGATATTTTAACGCTAAAAATTCTATATTTAAATATTTAGACCGGAAAATATAGATTATTAAACGTTTAATTAATTTTTGAATATCGACGACTGCCTTTTCCATAAAACACAAATATCAACGCTTTTTTTGAGAACAAGCTTTTGATGTTGGTATTATTATTTTTAGACATCTTTTGTTTTTTTTTATCAATCAAGATTTTAGATTTACTTAGTTATTTCTTCGATCAATGTCAATTAAAGAAAGGCTCTATAGACATACACCATACCGACATGTATTTGTATATACACGAAACGTAACGAAAACGGGCATCACCAATGATTTTGAGAGGCAGCTGTGACCATTGTTGCGATTCCTGGAAAATTCGTTTTACCCAAGTTCTACGAAAATGTATTCGCCTCATATTTTACTTTATCTACATATCATGATGATTTTTAGACACGCAACATTCACTCTCGCATATAAAACGGGAGTGCAAATTGAAAAGCTTTCGATGTGCTTTTGCGGTTGGCTGGTAAATATAAAATCCAACTAAGATCTATATGTGTATAGTATAAATATAATAAGGATAAATTTATAGATATACAGATACACTCATGTAAAGACAGTTTTATTACAATAGTGGCATACAATGTTACTTATAGAGAACTATTGTGTGTTAGTTACCCTTAAAAATGCTCTGTTGCTCTAAAAAAAGGATAACAAATATGTTACTGTATATATACATGGTGTAATTTAAATAAATTAAGACACACACACACATCAACCAACACAAAATACATTTTTAATACAAAGAGAAATGAAAATCTTTTGGACTGCTACATAAAATTAACATCAAAAAATATTAGATTCTATAATATATATTATATACTGTTAGCAATGCGAGAGGGTGAGTATGTTAGAGCGCGTGCAAGTACTTCCATGCAGAATAATATCCCCTCTTAAAAACAACAACAAAAAGCAGTGCACCATTTTATTGGCACTCCGCAAACAATTTGACAATATTAACTAAAACTATTATTACAACACACTTATACACACAAAATAAAATGTATTATCATTTTTTTTATAATTTAAAAAATAAAACATTAATCTGACACAAACACTAAAAACCAACTTTTAAATTATGTATTTTAACTTATAAGACATAAATTTAATGAAACATTATTATTCAGATCTCCGTGTCATGGGCCTTAAAAACTATATGTATATTAAAAACAGAACTTAACGAAACCAATGAATATACTTAATTCTGTCTAGAGAAAAGAAAAAAAAGAACAAACAAAATGCATGAATAAATACATTTAGCGAGACACACAAACACACACACACACACTCATTCACAGTCTCTACACACATACACAGAAATACACTCGTTCTCATAAAACTGATGCTGTCAAGTACATTATATATGAAAGTATATAGCTACAAATCAGATCAGTATGTATATACAAAAAAATAATTTTAAAATATGGATATCTTGCCTGTTTTATAAATTTACTTAATTTACTTGTAAAATGAAATATCAGTTCAATCTCAAAAAAAACGCTGATCGAGTGATGCCAGGAGTGTATGTAAATCTAAAATAGAACTTTAAAGCTCTATCCCGCTCCCATATATACGGCGCAATGGAAACTACTGCATATTGACAAACACAAACACACACACATACAAATACTAAAACATACACGGCAAATATTTATAATTAAATAATATAAAAGGATATTTTTAAAATAATTAAATGAAGAAAAAACTATAAATGAGAAATAAAAGCAATAACCACACACAAATTTTTACTTATACATATATACATATATATATATATATATATATTTAATGAAAATACAACAAAAACAATAGTAAAACCCCAAGAAAAAATATTATGTAAAGCTTTTAAAATTTTCAACAGTATGTATATATAAAAACATATTATATATACAAATAATAAAAATACGTATATTACATTTATTCTTATTATTATAAAATAAAAAGACAGATGAAAAACACACAACAAACTAAACAATAATTATAAATTATATAATACAAACATATATGTAAACCAAATACATGTGTCAATATATAAATATGTCTCAAAATATATTATATATACATAAAATTATCGCAACTTATTTTTCAATTATGCTTAAACAAAAACATTCAAAAATATACGAAAGCAAAAACAAATATGATTTAAATTATGTACAGTCATAAAAAAATGTAGGTTATGTTTTGTTAATCTCACCCACTTGAATATACTTATATATATATATATATATAAATATATTTCAAAATGAAATTATCAGTTTTCATTAAAACGTACAAACATCAAAGTGTATAACTCCCACTGGTTATTTCTGAATATTTACTATTATTTTCTAAGTTCATTTACAGTTATCAAAATATATATTTTTTGAAAGGTGGCTTCGAGAGGAGAAGACCCAACAGGCAATCAGCAACAACACGAGTTTCCCCTAAAAACTATACTATACGAATTTATTATTTATTATATATTTATAAAAAACCTCATGCATGTTGTTTTTATTAAATATATATAAATAATCTGGGGAAAAAAATAATTGAACGTGTGATTGGGACGAGGACGAAAATATTCTCGCATTTAAACCCATCCAGCCCCATATTATTTAACGCATTAAAAAGAAATACACACAACCGAAAACGGTACAATTATAATTTTAAAGAAAATCAACCAGAAATAATATAAATTCTAAGTATTAATATCATAATTACTACAATTAAAAAAATATATGACAAATATGTATTGTATATGAATATGATCTAATTAAGAAACACTCATTAATACATACACACACATCCAAAAAAATCTATGATTTTAGATGAGAATGTAATATTGGAAAAAGGAACAACCTCAAAATTGTTGATATTTTTAAATATATGCAGTACTCAACATATACGTATATATAAAATTGTATGTGTATATAAATTCGGAATGTGAACAAAATTGGACATTATATACTTTAAAAACACAAATTAATCACACCAAAGTTCTATACATCATACATATAAAGAAACAAGCAGAATTATGAATATATTATACATAAATACACATACAAACACATTATTGTGCATATATATCATAAATCACAATACATAACCCAACATCAATACAAAAAAACGGAGAAAAATAAATTTCGAACAAAAACAAAACATTACACCCCAAAAATATACCACATATGCATATGTATATGTAAAAACATGTACAATTGCACAATGTACATATTTATATAAACAATTTATTCATAATTTGAAGAATAAACATAACCAAATAAAAAAGAAACACACAACACACAATACAAATATATTATTATTATTATTATTATTATTATTACAATTATAAATATATATAATTATTAAATTACAATTATTATAAATATAAAATATATTATGAACAGATTAAATAAATGAAACTTGAAAATATAATTGAGGTGTTCGAGTATTTTTGAGTCTTGATCAATACAGAGAGGTAAGGATAAACGGCGTAAAACAATAGGACAATAAAAAGAATATAGAGAGAACAACAATTTTACAACAATTCACAACTTGATAACCCAATAAGCACGATGATAAAAAAACATAAAGATCTATAAATGAAATAATAAGTATCATTGAAATAATAGATCAAGAGAAAATAAATAAGAGAACAACGTGGAAAAGAAAAATATATAGCTAAAATATAAGATAGAAATAAATAAGAGATAGGATAAATTTGTTTTTAAGACTACATCACAAACATGAATTTGGGATTGTTATTGTTTATAACAGAAACATTGAACAGAAAATGGGAAAAATTATTGATTAAAATAATAATGATACAGTAATTTTTTTATAATAATCACTTAATACAACATTTTGTTAAAAAAACGTTTCTTCATTTTTGAGAAGAATATTATATTTTCATTACAAAATTTTATACATTCGTGAAAGCTTGTTCAAAAAATATCTATAATAATAAAAAAGCTAAATTTTTATTATTTTATTTTCACTGCACTATAAAATACATTTTATTTATATATTTTTTGCTTTTTTTATATTTTTTTGTCTAAACCATTTTTTTTTTTTTAAATTCAAGAGATAAAGAAAAATAGAGGAGATACAAAGAATGGAAACCATTTTTACCGTATTATAATTTTAATTTAAAGAAATTACGTATTTTTAAATAAAGTATAGTAAATATAAAAGTAGTAAGAAAATATATGTATATTAAAAAATATATGTCACATTTTTTTTGTAAAAATGCGGTTTTAAATAATAAAATAAAGCATTCTGTAGGATATTGACCGCAAAAGGTAAATTCAAAAATATTTACAACCATCCACGGCCCGCCCCGAACACATTATGAGTAATTTTCTAAAATTTAGTTACGTTCAAAAAAAGGAAACATTTCAAATTGATACAACAAAATTTAGAGGTCGTAAAAAATCGTCAAAAGAGTCCATCCTAGTTAACAATGACACCTAACCAGGTTTCATTCCATATGATAGATGCAATCATTAGGATTCCAATAAAAGCTTATTCGCCTAAAAATATATTAAACTATCACTTTTAATTTATTTAATATAAATTATACTGGATCTTTAAAAAATAAATCAAGAAAGATTGATAAATATGTAATAGAAAAACATAGAAAACATTATAAATTTGTCTAGTTTTTTTGATAAAAATATAGATCATTAGGACAATATTTTTTTTAATTTCATAATTAATATTTATTAGAAAGCATTAAATTGCACAAGGAAAAAATATATATTTATCTTTAACTAAAAAACATTAGGAATTTAATTATTTCTTTAAAAAAAAATCCCTTGTTTATTTAATGGAAAATGTGTATTTACAAATCAATAATTATCCTTTAAATTATTGGATATACTCATTGTATATTTTATAGACAGAAAACTCATGTAATTTAACAGAAACAATTATAGATATATACTTCTGTGGCACAATTGCTACAAATTGCATATATATATATAAATAAAAACGATAAATACTTTCGTATGCATATAAATTGAGGTGACACATTATTCCTGGAATGAAAATACACATACACACATTCACATTCATAAGACACAAGACCTGAGGCGCCACACAACAAACAATGTCTTTCGACATAACACTAAATTATTCAGATATTAGTTTATGGAACCGGTAACCGGTTAGCGACATGCAAATCGAACATACAAACTCAAGCAGAAACACACATACACACACACACAGAGAGAGTCAACCACTACATACATACACCCATGATGCGGAGACATATGCATGTATTATTGTATTTAGATCAGCTCCTTGCTCCTTTTATATGTATATGTACTTGCAAATGTACATATATACCGTATAGGTATGAATGTATATGGTGACTAGTGAGTGTGTTGCATGCACTCGTCAAGTTCTGTATTTAAGGCGACATTAATGGACAAGAACATAAACGATATTACCTACATTTAGACTACTGCATTATATGCATATATATATTAAATATATACAATTATATATACATATATATTGTGAGCCAAAGGAAATTATGCATATCGTGTGTATATCTGTATATATATATAAATGATTTATATATATTACATATACATACTCTGTGAGTAAATGCAAGCAATTTGAATAAGCGATATTCAAAATGTCTGTATGATTTTAATACTTAATAGATTATTAAGTACATAATCGCCTTCGAACATGCTCCAATATACATACATAAATAACATACTAAGATATCTATACAAAATCTACCCGGCATTGGTTAGGGATTAAATTCCCATTCCCACCAATGCACACACCTACACCTATATATATATATATATATATATATATAATATATAGAATCCTAGAGAGACATAAAATAGAGACACACATTGACAGAGCATCAAGCAGGATGCAATGCTATCGTATAACCTCGCGTATAACGGTGTATTTCAGTTCAGGTAAGTCTCATAAATATTAGATTATCGAATCGACTTAGATTCAATTACGTTGTATGTTATATACAGAAAGTAGACAGTATAGACAGTATATATATCACATTGTTTCTTCGAATATATATATATGCTACTAATACTATCATATACTGTTATTCTATATATGTATATATATATTAAATAAAATTAAATAAATATACTTTTGGCTGTATATTGGCATTATATGAGCACTATCCACGAAAGAAAGAAACACAAAGAGCGCGCTTATTTTAATGATTTATTCAGAGTTTTGAAGTTTTTGATTTTCCTCTTTTTGTCGATTTGTTTTTATCGTAGTATATATTTACAATATAAATTGTATACTATAATAATATAGTATATATATATATATGTATATTATATGAACAATGTATATATATGTATTTAGAATAATGTACAATAAATGTAAAATAAAATCGCATGTGCATGAAACCGGAGGGCAATTTTATAGCTGAATAAAGGATAAACCAATTCAATTGTTACGAGTATTTTAGTCAACTTGTGTGCACTGTAGCATAATTAATTATACACTTATAT
>JAAAKO020053838.1:0-10839 GCA_010015015.2 Bolitophila cinerea | reverse complement strand
AGTATGATTCTCTATAGCATTTCTATACTTTGTGCTGTCGCAGTATCCCACTGCTAGAATTTGACAAACGGTGTCAAGCAATGAAATCAATGAAATCAATGAAATCAATGATTCATTGATTTCATTGATTTCATTGATTTCATTGATTTCATTGATTTCATTGATCAATGGAATTAATGAAATTAATGAAATCAATGAAATCAATGAAATCAATGAAATCAATCAAATCAATCAAATCAAACAAATCAAACAAATCAATCAAATCAATCAAATTAATCAAATCAATCAAATCAATCAAATCAATCAAATCGATAAAATCAATCGAATCGATCAAATCAATTATTTCCATTAGCAGTAGTTTTTTTTAAATGCTATTTCCTTTTCCTTCGTTTTCCTCTAAAACGGCACAATGTGAAAATGGAGAATAAAAATGCATTGGCAGAAGATCCGATAAAATCCCACTAAAAGATTCATTGACTGCATATTTTCAATTTCCTTATATGCATACTAAATATAATATAATATAGTATACTATACTATATAATATATATATATATAATATATGTAGGTATACATATATGTGATATGTTTATTGTATACACTATATATTGCTGAATGGCACGTGTGTGCGAATTTTTCCACTAGAAAGGGCACACATGAAAAGACTTCTTATTATTCTTGAAACCCAGTGTGCATTCGCGGGCGCTGCTGCAGCGCAAAAGAAACTTCCAATTTCCCAGGCGCGTACATTATTATTCTTTACTATATACGAATATTAATGCGTAAAATATGTATCTCAATAAATGGTTAAATCTCGCGTCTAGCGATTTATGTAGTATCTGTGTTTGTGTATGTGTGTGTGTGTGTTTACGTAATATATATATATAGTGAAAAATGTATGTTTGCAATTCACACACACATACACAGACATTGGCCGAATTTATCTGTACATGTCAGACGGAAAACTCGAGGTGGAAATTCTCTTGTGAGTATTATATATATATACACACACACACATACAGTTACACACATAACAAACATACATAAATAAAGCCATATAATAGACTATTTATATATTATATATACTTTATAGTAGAGTCTGTGCGAGACAGTAAAAAAATGTATTACGTCAATTTATTTTTGTGACAGCTTGTATACGCGATCAGACTGCTAATGAGGCCGCTTTTGTGTGTGTATGGGTGAGGGAGGGGTAGCTATTTATGAGAAGTGTGGTCTACCCGGAAACACTATTTTTATATTGATGTCCAGAAGCGTTTTTGTGGTTGGTATCATAAATGGGTCAGCAAATATGGCATATTCAAATATATGTCAGATTTGATTTTGAAAGAACTTCAGACAAAAATTAAATACATACTTGATTGTATTAATGTCAAATATGAAAGCTAAAAGCTTTGTTTTAATAATTATCAAAGTGCAAAATAGGCCAAATAAATACAATTCTCTCTGCAAGTATTTCACTCACCTCTAACCTAAATCGTTTACAGCAGATAAACTATAGTATCGCTTCCATCAAACAGAATACTCAGAGGATGATTGTATTATAATGTTGACTATTCGGTCACTGGCGATGCTTTCAAATAATAGGTACATAATTACATGCGCCTGCCTAATTATTTTTAGGCCATAGACGGTTACACTAATACACAAACATTTCTCATCCCTCTCAATAGATCTGGGTTGCTAATATTGTTTAGAAACTGACTGACCGCAAATACCACCCACTTTCCATTATGCGGACTCAATGGATATGACATTTTCATAATATTATTATTATTATGTCATAATGAACGTGTTTCAATACTATTTAATAATATGCATGTAAAATATAAATGCCATTCGTATTTACACTTTTTGTGTGCTGGGCATGAGTATTTGTCTGTCCGACTTGTTTTGGCATATTACAAAGTACACAAAACCGCATTATTGTATTCCGTTGCCCACCGCCCGCCGGCGCCGCGCATCTGCGCTGCAGTGCCACCGTTCTAGCCATTTAATCACACACACACACATGCATAACAATTATATACAAATTGAATTCTCTATAATGTAGGCATTCAAATAATTACGGTATATAGAAATTGCAAAATGAGCGAACCAATATTAATAATTGATGCTTAGGCACAAATGAATGCAATTATCATGCAAATTATTGGATGTATACATTTCAAAAAAAATATTTAGCGTATCGTGTAGTTTCCTTTTCAGTGCGGATGCGTAAATGTGTATTGAGACATGGTATTTTCATTTGAAGAATCTGTATAGTCTAGTTTGGATTTAACATTGATGGTATCCCAATATAAACCAAATCAATTTTATTGATTTGGATTTTTAACAATTCAATCAAATCAATCACATCAATTAAATGATCCAAATCAATCAAATCAATCCAGACAATTAAATCTATCAAAACAATCAAATCAATTAAATCAATCAAATCAAACAAATCAATGAAATCAATGAAATCAAGGAAATCAAATCAATTTAATCTATCAGATCTATATCTATTAAATCGAATCAATAAATATTAATAGTACCAAGATTCTGAATCCTTATTTTCGTTGCATAGAGAATGACTCCACTTTGAATTTTTGTTCAGAAATTTACGAAATTCACGTTATTTGCGTGAAATCACAAGTCGTGTTATTAATCACTTTTTGGGGAAAATCCATTAAAAGTGGGATTCAATTATAAATTGAAACTATATACATTTTGTGGTTCCGTCTTTCAAAGCAATTGAAAGTTTCAATACTTATCGATACATTTTTCTGCTATATAATTAAGAAAAAATAAACTTTAAAAAAATCTTTAAAAAAAGTTTAGATTGTTAGATTGTCAAATTGTGGTATCTAATATATGAAAATAAACGTTTTTAAAATCCTTTCAGTTCTAAAATTGTTTTCATAAATTCTTTTAGAGAAAACGTGAAGAAGAATTATTTTCAAAAATATAAAATAGTATACAAATTCCCATTACTTTTCTCAGATATTTTTTACGTTTTTTCTCATATAAAAAATCGGTTCCATTCGAATGTCCGTGAATGCGCTTGCACAGTGCACACCTCATTTCCTGTACCGTAACTACTCCCGTGGCGGCCATTTCCGCATTGCACCTCCTCCACACACACACACACACACTCACACTAATGCAAGCTACCCAATTACAAATTTGCGAACTGCAATCCCCATAGAATGCCACACGAAAGAAAATTAAATTGTCTTTCGACGTTCGCCAAGAATATATACAAAAATAAAATATACAGAATATAATCTAAATAATGCGCACCGAAATTACATGCATAAATAATCTTGAATCAATCTCG
This sequence comes from Bolitophila cinerea, assembly GCA_010015015.2. Classification (NCBI taxonomy): domain Eukaryota; kingdom Metazoa; phylum Arthropoda; class Insecta; order Diptera; family Mycetophilidae; genus Bolitophila; species Bolitophila cinerea. The sequence goes on along the minus strand of JAAAKO020053838.1, from coordinate 7,499 downwards.
ACTGTTTCTTCTTTTTTTTTTGCAAATGTTTATCTTGGCCGCTTTCTGTGTGTGAGTGTGTATGAGCTGGGAATGTATGTGTGTATGTGTACAACGAGCGAAGTTACCCTTTTTTGCGCTGTTTTCAATTAAAGCGTTTTCCTCGTTGAAATTCGTTCACGCAAATTCAATTATGTATGTATATTTATGCGCATTGAACGCGGATAAACTTTGTGCAATGAGGGCAGCGCAGCGAGGCGCACAATGGCGCATTTTTATTTAAATATATTTTTTGTTTATAAATTATACTACAATTGAAAAAAAAAATACTGGCCAAAATAATTTCTCATCATATACACTGAGAAAAAACTCTAAACATGCGTTTTATTTAAAATAAATTATTATATTTGATCAATCTTCGATAATACTTGCAAAACATTTAATTATTTGTATTACTACTTTTAGTAATCATCGATTCGTAACTACCTTTGTATACTATTAAAATATGTTTATTTTATTCCTTAGAATTAGTAGCATTAGCATTTAATAAATTCCGGTTTTACTTTACAACACAATAATCATATACCGAAAATTAACTTATTTTAAAAAGGAAATCTGAGTAATTGCTTAGGAAAACTTTAAATATCTTGAATTTGTGTAGTATTTTTAAACATGAAAAATACAATACAATATGAAAATATCTGTGCATTTTTTTTCTATTATCGCCTAAGTGCACTGATAAAACTTTCCTCTTAACGGGGGAACTTTTCAGCCATTTTTAATATCATATTCGAAATAAACGCATATCATTATAGATTATACCATTAATACCCATAAAAATAAATAAAATATGTTTAGATTTTGTTTTTTTTTAATTGCATTATAAAAAGGATTTAAATTATTTTTAAAATTATTACTAATATAATATAATTTGTTTTTTACCGATAATAATGAGATTTTGAAAATAAACTTCTAAGAAATAATAAATCTATTAAAATAATAATGCCATTTTTCACACTGTGCGGCGGCTATGGCAGTAAAGCAACCCGGGCAAGCGCACTGGTACAGTTGTATTTATTGTATATATATATTATATACTATTTATATACTATTTAGTACATATTATATGTTTATTTGGAATGAGAAATAGAGGAACCTTCCAAAGAGGGTTACATACAACATATACTATATATATATTTATACATCGATCGCAACCATCTATAAAGCGAACTATAGTCTTTTAATAATTAAATGTTTTGCAATTATTTTAAAGTGCACTAAGCGACACCAAGCTCATTGCGCCCGGATTAAAGCTCGTAATTTATTTATTTCAGATTTGAACGGTATGATTAAATTTCAGTTGAACTCGCGTGGAACGTGTATTCATTGCGCTAAAACGACTACATTCATCGTCGCGTTTGTATGTGTGTGTGTGTGTATACCTTTTGTAAAGCTTTTGCGCGGAGAAAGCTCTCCGGCAGCTCTCCTCACTCGCTGCACTTGCAACCAAACGATTGCGCATAAATGTGTTCACATTTACTGTTTGTGTACGTGTATACTTGAATAATTGATAAAACTGCATTTAAACTTTATAATCTAATTCGAGAGTGCCTGTGCATTTGAATGTGTGTGTCTGTGTGAGAGAGAGAGAATGCACCGGTACGAAGCGCACAAGCTTCTTGTATTCAAACGCCCTGCACCCGTTTCCCGCCCATTGTGCAGCACCATCGGAATTGAATCCAAAAAGCTCGCAGCAACTCAAACAAAACTACCGGAAATGGTCAAAGTTACATTTGAAATGACCATTTATACGAGAGAGAGAGTGCGGTATATAAAATAAAATAGACCATACGTTTTATAATATACACATACACGAATACCGTATAATATTGTGCCCCAAGTTTACAGATAACACTGTAGCGTTTTGTAGCGCCTCAAATGGATACCCGTGCGCTGCGCTGGGAGACTCACAGTGCAGTATATAAAACACTCACATTATCGCATATTCTCTGTGTATATGTTTGTGTGTGTAAGAGTGTGTGTCTCTCTGTTGCTTTATAATACCAGTATTCAACTGAAGCGTAATATTGTAACTGAAACAGTTTTGCATACATTATTTTCTGTAAACGCATATTGGTTGGAATTGAAATGACCGCATAAAGCGCGCGCGCGTTTGTGTGTGTGTGTGTTTTCCGGGAAACACATGTTTATTTTGCACACATATAACGTATAACTATAATAGTGGTAGTTATAAAATACTATGTTTTATAATGTATGCATTGCATTTGCTTTTGTGTTTGTGTCTGACTTTTGTAATACTTTGTTAAATTGCGGCCGTGGAAATGACACTCCGACTGTCAGCATCTTTATGGTGTTTAGGGAGACATCCATTATCAATTTGGAAAGCAAAATGTTTTAGAATTAATATTTGAGCTTTAATTGTACACAAATAAATATCATTTTGATGAAATAATATGCATTTCCGAATAATTTGTGTGCCTCCGAGTTAGGTGGAATTTTGTATGTTATTGTTATTTCGCTTACTACGAATATGCAAATGAAAATGTTAAGGGGCTGGGTTAATTAAATACAAAACAGCGATTGTACCCCGTTTGAATAGTCGTTTAGCCGAATGTTTTGTATTAGAACTAGTCAAAATTGCTTATTTTTGAGTGTCACATATTGTTTTATTGGGATAGGTTATTTTTATTATTTTATGAAAATGTATCTACCTCTAAAATAGGGATAATTTTATCATAAGTTTAATAAATATACTCCTTATTGTCAGAAAATAAAAAATAACTAGTGTAATAGATAAAGCAAGTATAGTTTTTATGTTTTAGTTATCTTCTTATATTTGATTTTAAAAAAATAGAGGAAAAATTGAAGAAAAGACAGAATATAACTGTACATTTTTTGAGGAAAGTGCAAAAAAAAATTATAAATAAAAATACAATTTTTTGTATGGAAAGAATAAAAAAACAAAATATTTTTGGCCCTCACGGCACAAATGTTATAAAAAATATTTGTGTTTTTTTAATATTTTTTTTTTTTGCATGAACTTACTTTATTCATAATAATCTATTTCATTCTTTTCAAAAATCAAATTATTGAACACATACATCTCACCTTTATTAGGCTTTTTGTGAAATTAAAAATAAGAGTTTTTGGTGGAAAAATCAAAAAGATCAAAAGAATTGTTTCGAAGAGACAATTGATTGTTTTTTGGGAAATTTCATAAAAGTCTATTAAATGGATTGATTTGTGGCCAAAAAAAGATTTCTATATAGTCATCTTGTAAAAGTACGAAAAAGTGTGAATTTCTTTTAAGTGTTTAGAGAAGCGTAAAATAATTGAATCTATTGACTCGTAAAACTTGACAACATTAAATAGTAAAACTGAGTGTGAATTTATAAATATCGTACTAGTAATACTAAATGATTCGTTTAACCCTTATAAAATATATACATAAATCCGATTATTTACATGGTGTATAATGATCAAATTCAATCCAAACACATTGTCCTCTAAACCCTAACCACATCAATTCACCGACATTTCTCATTCAAACCCCCCCCTCCCCCTCTTGCAATATGTGCTGACTTCAAGACGCCAAGAACCGTTTAGGCGGCACTTTGAACCGCATGCAAGTTGCAAGTGCAGCATTTACAGTAAAGCGCATACACAAATAATCTTTATTTAAAATAAAACTCTCCAACTAAATGTTTTATTCTATGGCATTTGTATAGAAACTCGTGTGTTACATATTGCATAGAAGGAACTGGAGCAAACAACGCATATTTATGTGTAATTATTTTCTAGAATATTTGCCCAACTGTATTTTAGATATATGTTCCATAGATACATATACAAACACTACAAACATATCCACAGAATGCACACTTAATGACCTCTTATATGCGGCCAAGAGGTCATATATCTACATTATACATATTTACAGTTATATATATATATATATATATACATTATACACAAACAAACTTTCTATGTAAATACAGATTATAATTTTTACTCTCGCGTAGAAGCGAAAAAAGCTACAGATAAATCAGCACATTGTACCGCAGAGCACTTAAGCGACACACACACACATACACACACGCACACATACACAAACACATATTACACATACACATACAAATACACATGGTAAATATTAATATGGATTCGTATACTTATACTATAATAGGAGGCGCGTTTATGTTTTATGCTTTTCCACATAATATTGTATATGTACATGGTATAGGCTAGGAAAAGGGAAACAGTCTTTGGGGTAGGAAGCCAGCAAACTGATATACGTGTGGATAGTGGAAGTACCCCTTTCACCCTGCAGGCAATGCGCATAATAAGGTGTGTAATATATTCATAATATTTGGTGAGCACAAGTGTTTCCACTTTAATTGCTTTCCGCATTTAGAATGGCCGATCTGCGGCATGCATTAGCGCTCCCCCTCCCCGCTCCCAGCCGACCGCGTTTCCGGTAACATTGCTGTACTGTGTTCTGTATTCTCTGATGTGCGCATCCGGTGCATGGCAAGGCAGGGTGGTGCAGAGAGTTAGTTCTACAAACCGCATGTGCACACTGTGGTAATAGAATGAAGGCGGTGTAAACAAAAAATACAATTGTAAAATATATCAGACGTTTTTAATCACATCTGCCTAACAGATATAATGGATGGATGTATAGTTTAGACCAGCACGCACGAGTTTTCCATTCCATGTGGGTCTCATCAGCGGTGATTTACAAAAGTGATGGACTGCATTAGAACTATTGAGCTACAGGTCTACCCACCGTCCATGAGTTTGGGACAATTTGCTGCTCGACAATTTTCTGACCCACAATTTTCTGCCTTACAATTTTCTAGCGCACAATTTTCCGTCACACAAAAAACCTTATGTTAGAAAAGTCATTCGCTTGACCAAGGTGTTTCGACGGCACCAATTGACAAGTCTTTTTAAATAAAGGATTTTTTGTAGTTTAGGAATCTCAATTTAAAAAAAAAGTTTGACGTATGAGTGCTAACGGCACCCCTTTTTCAAGTTCTGTTTGAAAAAAAAAAAATTTTAGATAATTTAGGGATAAATTAAAAAAAGCTTGACGAAGGGGTCCCAACGCCCGCCAAGCGAATGTTTTTTCTTTTATTTTATTTTTTTAAAATGTATAATATCGGGTAATGAAATCCACCTTATAAATTATATTCAAAAGCACCCATTTTCTAACGTAACTTAACGTGGGGTTCCGTTGGAATCAAATAGTTTTTTTTGTCGGGTGGCAAATTGTGGTGCAAAAAATTTTGGATGAAAAATTGTTCACAAGGCTTCAATAACATGAATTATTTGAGAACTAAGGAGACTATAGTAAATGAAGAGCGACGTTTTTAAACAGATGACATTTACTTTGAACAATTTTGGGAATTTTTGTTATCATCGTTTTATGAGATAAAAGCTCGATTTATGGCTAAATTATCTAGATTTTCGAGATGATGAAATAATAAATCAGAATTGGTTACGACACAACAAGATATATAAAATTTTCACTATGAGGTGTTATGCCTTTGTTGCGGCGGTCCAATTTTATAGGGTCGATTAGACCGAAATTACTGAGATCTAATCTGTTTGTGATGTAGCGGGTTATAGATTTTGTTTGTATTGTTTTTATAAATACTAATTTAAAGCAATAATACAGCTTCAATTTTAAATACAAAAACACACCAATACAAAATAAAATACAAACATTTTATTCTCGTACATTTCAATTAAACATATAAAAAAACATCGATAATCCTGTGGCTCGGTGGTATCATTTAATGTTACACAAAAACACACTCACTTTATTATTAAACCATGTTTACAATTATTTATTCCTACATAATAAAATTGTGGAATGTGTGTAATAAATAATTATTAACTTTTGCATATAAAATGCATTTATTTTAATTACCATCAAAATATTATAATTTCAATTATCTGGGATTTATATTGCGTGTTGTCGGTGGTGGGGTGGGCTGTTGGGCTGCCCACTCGCCCAGAAATGTGCCTATCACAAAAATAGCATTTCGGTTAATCCGATCACCGGCCGGTCGTACGATAATGTGGACCTTTGTTTAACGCATCTTACGGAGTTCTAGAGCTAACACGCAATATGAGTGTGTGTGTCAAATAATTTCCTGTAGCACCCCTTGCTTGTTCCCTGCCGAAAAAATCCGCCTAGTCACAATTGCTTCTGCTGAGGGAGCCCGCGCAGGCGCCGCACATACAAACTCTCGCAATAATATATAATGTCATTTGTGAAAGCCACCGGCGACTGCCCCCGCAGCCTGGTATGCACAACTAACAATCACACACGCACACTAATATAATTAATATATATGTATTTATGTAATATTGTATATACGTGTACGAATATCTTGGAATTAATTAAATTCCTAATCCGCTTACTTAACGATATTAATTTTGATGAATGGGGGTTCGTTATTCTTCTACACCATTTTCTGCCGCACATAAATTACTCTCTCACTCTATATAAATATATAAACATATATAATATATATGTATATATATATATATATCCATATATGTCTATATATATAAATGTACATATATTTCGTCGTTTTCTTTCTTATATATTCTCAGTTAGGCTATTTTGTAATACGTGACTATATTGTTTTAAGTGGTGAACGTGTGTGTGAGAATTTGTGTATTTTGTCTGTGTGCTCGAGTATATACACTGTGTGTGTGTATGTGTTTTTGTTGTTGTATATGTTTAACTACTTTTTAGTTTAAATTTAAATAATATTTTTTGTTGGTTTATGTAATTTAGTATAACGAACTAGAGTTTAGAGTTTGGTGTATTTGGTTTTGTGTCGCTATACATATATTATAGTATTGGTCATCGCCTATACGGGGCAGGACATAATTTTATACTCAAACATTAGCGAAACAGCTACGAAAACGAAGTACAACAGGAACATGGTGAATCCCAGGCCCTTGTTCATGCGCCACCGGAAGCAAGCGATTGATAGGACAACGAATATCAGCATCATAAAGAGTATGGCTATCGAGCATACCATTCCAACGGAGTTTACCTCGACCGGCTGGCCATAGATTAGGCCATACATCAGCCAAGGTACAGGCAATCTGCAAACGATAAAATTACCATTATATATATGTTATTATTTATGATTGCCTATGTATAGATACACACCAAACGTTTATATGTATATCTCAAACAAACTTGAGAAAAACATATATACACTTATGTCTAGAATGTAATTTGTTATTTTGTATATATATATATAAATATATCTATATCTACTATATCTACTACATCCAATAAATACATTCGCTCAAGACCAGAGAGTATCGCGCACAGACGCAGATAAATCGTAAGTCATAAATCTTAGCCAATCCAATTAAACGCTCGGCAAGACAGATGTGTGAGCTGACATAATATGAGGGTATATTACTACTTATATGTAAGAGTATGTACTATACAATAATAT
>JAAAKO020053837.1:0-25595 GCA_010015015.2 Bolitophila cinerea | reverse complement strand
TATAAATAAGTACATAAACAATTTTGTGACACACAAATAACAAATTTATCTCACATATTATTACGCTCTACGTTACCTACGTGTTTTCTGTGATTACGACCGAATTTACTGTGATGGGTCAACGCAACTGAATGTGTCTCGATGCCTTGACGCATCTAGTATCAAAAATATACTAATTATTTGTACTCTTCAATTAATTTTATACCTACATATTGGTTGAACAAGTGTTGCGATAAAAGGTTTTGACGTGCGAGCGCTTGAAACCGAGTGCTGATAGTATCGCCGAAAAAATGTCCGCACACGTGTTTGGTGATAATATTGCGCGCAAAAGATGATACCGAGAGCACGTTGAAAAGCGTCACCGGCTGAATTTATATATATATATATATATATATATATATACTACCGGTATGTAGAGAGCACAGGGAGCCCAATTGAATGGATGGATATATGTATTGTATTGTATTGTATTAATACTATAGAATGTTTTAAAGAGATTAATTTAAAAAGAAACACTTGAGGTGTGAGCTGATTAAATAAAATGTGGTGTCTAGATTTATGCCAGCTTTATTTAAAAATGTTTCATAAAAATAATATATAAAATAGAAGATAATGAGTTAGCTGATGCGTTGTGTAAAAAAGGAAAAAAATGCGATAATGTACTTACAATTAACCCAACACTATCAGATATAATGGCAGACATAAAAAGTAATAATATTAAAACATGGCAATCAAGATACGAATAAGATTCCATAACAAAAGGAATGAATCATTATAATATCATGAATTACATCCAACTAAAACCATGGTTTGTCAAACACAATATAAATGGCACCTTTATAAAAATAGTACCGAGACTAAGAACAGGACATGGTCTTTGTGGAAAAAGGAAGTTTATGTTTAAATTTATAGACTCGGATATTTGTGATATTTGTCATGAGTTAGACGACCTGAATCACATAATACTGACTTGTGTAAAATATACACACATTCGAGTTAAATACGACATTTTGAATCACAACAATAATTTAGTAGACATACTTAAAGATGAAGACATCAAACAATACAGTGACATTGTTAGGTTTATAAAAGCATTTAAAAACAATAAATATAACAAGTGACTGGTGATATGGTCGACTATATAGTGACTAAACCATTTAGAGGAGTTCAAATAAGAAGAAGTCTAAAACTAAAAAATATGGAAGTTTTGTATTTAATATGAATATCTATACCACTAAAATGTCTCCAAAATGCAGCAAGCAGAATTCTTAAAAAAAAACAATGATCTGCATATAAGATAACTTCTAGAAGTGAATGGTAAAGATTACCACAATAAACACAAGCTGTTTTTACACATACACCGTCGTAAAATCGTAAACCGCCGAACCCATAAGATACACTCCGGCACAAACATTGAATGGAAAGACTACCACATTTCTAGGAATTGTCCTAACACTCATTACGTCAAATAATAATCGTTTGATGGTTTCCAGAACGAATAGAAAATTCTGACCATAGGCTTATAAGAGTTGATTAAAGCGCCGTTGACGACAAAAAAAGAGCTATAGATAGCTAATATTTATAAAAAACTAAAAATAATACTACCATATAATGGTGATGTGTAGATGTATAAAATAAGGCAATATCTTAAAAAGTGAAGATTTTCTCTAGTTTTGGAAACTAATAAAATATTTTTAAAGGAGTAATTTTAAAGTGTAACCCGCTACCTTTAAAAGGAAAGAGCGGGCGATGCGATGTAGTACCTTTTTTGGATTCGGGGATTTACCCCAACCCCCAGCCCTACATGTTTGTCTCAAAACTAAACATTTGTCTTGTAATTGTAATTTTCAAATGTAATGTAACATAAGAAATATCTGGGTGACCTTATTTTTCGTGGCATCCTAAGAAAAACTCTGAAACATACTAATGCAAATGCCCTAATTTGTTAGGTGGTCTTTTGAGGCCAAGACAAATGCGGAAAGGCTATTTTTCCAAATGCGGCACAGTATATTTGCGGCAATTCTTAAAATGCGAAAATGATAAATATGGCCCATGACAAATGAGGCACGGACAAAGGGCTATTTTGCCAGATGCTCCACATGGTATTTGCATTTACATATGCAGCAAAGACATTTGCGACAAAGACAAATGTGGCTAAGACAAATGAGTCTAAGACAGATGCGGTACATGACAAACGACGCATTTTAGACATTTGCGACACTTTTATTTAAGCCACATGACAAATGAGGCCATTTGAAAAATATGCACATGAAAAATTTCGGTACGGTAAAATGCGGCACATTGTCAGGACAAATGCGGATTTTTATTTTATGTATACAACGCATTTTGATTACTATATAAAAAAAGTGCCGGATTTGTCCGAACAAATGCTGTTTTTTTTATTTTATGGGCAAATCACATCCAAATTTCTATATTAAAAAGATTTTTTTATAGTAATTTAAATGCGATGTATATAAAATAAAAAAGCCGCATTTGTCCATGCCGAATTTATCATGTACCGCATTTGTTATTTTCTCATTTTTAGATAGCAAATACCATGTGCCGCATCTGTCAAAAAAGCCTTGTCCCATTTGCCGCATTTGACATTTTATCATTTTAAGAATTGCCGCATTTGTCTTGCAAATGCCCTAATTCGGAGTCTAAATTATGAATATGTTTTATTTATACAGGAATTACTCACTTTTTAAGCACAATACCCAATTATACATGTGACACACCCTCTGTGTATGCAAGCCGACACTAAACTGACAATAGAATTTCTACCGAAGGTCACTTGCTATTCCAGGACACACAAATTGTGTATATATTATTGTATAGATTATTTCTCAAATTTCAAATAGTAAATATAATTTCTATATATACAATAGGAACAGACATATAGACATTCATGTTTAAAGTACTACATCAAAATAGCGATAAGTTAACACAACACACACACATATAAAAGTCTATATAAACATGATATAGCACAAGTGTCTATAATCACATTAACGCGATATAGAGGATACTATACATTTTCAAGTACTATCCAGTTGTACTCAAAGTTTTGTTCACGGCAGGCGTATTGGTGCCAACGCATATGATTCCGCATATTTATTAATAGCTAAACAGATGAGGTTATACATACATTTTCATATTGGTTCTTATCAGTCCGTCCGCGCGCGATAGCTTATCGCTAAACCGACCACAGATTGACATATAGAGAGAGAACTCGTGTATAGACATACGTAAATTATAGGACGGATTGCGACGCACGCACTGTTGTCAATTTTCTTGGCACAAGGTCAACATATTGTATAGTTTTGTATTTTATTTTCAGAGTGAGCGTAAGAGTACGATGTTTTGGAGCACTTCAATTCAATTGATTGATTGATTGATTGATTGGGGTATACAGGCTTGACGGTTTGCAAGTTTTACTTATTTGTTATCAATGGGTTAGGTTTTTTAAAGGTTTTGCAAAAGATATTATATATAATTTTTTATGAGAATTTTTTTATCTTTGATAAGTTTTAAGATATGTATTACTATAGTTACTAAAACACTTATTTATTTTTGTTGGATTTCAGCTAAACATGTCAGGAAGTGTGCGACCTTTGAAGGAAGCATCGCAATATTGGATGTTGGACTATGATGGGTGGCTCCTCTCGATTTTGTGTGATTGTTATTGTTTACATTTTTATTTAACTTTTATTTTTAACGTTTGAAATCTATCAAAATTTTCTAGAGACCAAGAATAAGTCAAAACAATGGGATTCTCCAGACGGATTGGTGACAAATAAGTCACAGATGGTTTGCCGGAAAACAAGGCGACAGTTTTTCGGGATGCACGCGGCATAAATTACTTTGATTAAAAAGAAAAAAACTTTTTTTGTTGAACCGATCCGATGGCAATTTTACCGTTTGAACCGCATTCATATAAATTTAATATTGTGTCTTTTCAAATCATTGCCTCTCCTGAAAGTTTTATTCAATTTTTTTTTACAATTTTTATACTTTTAAATAAAAAAATATATAGAAAAAATCTTTTACAAAATTAAAAAACCGAAACAATTTTACGGGTCGTTTGTATCCAAAACACGGTTTATTGAAGAAAAGAACAAGAACCGCATTTGGGCAAGAAAAAATAAAATTCTTTTCATCAAGACACAGATGCACACGTGCGTGTAGTCGAATTGCTTACACATTCACCATTTTTTCCAGAGACCCTTGCGTTTATTGGACAAAGTGCGTCGAGCTAAAAGTTTTAATAATTTCGGTTTTTCATCCCCCAATTCTTGGCAATATAAGAAATGGATATTACTGGTATTCGGTAAGAAATATTCAAGATCTGCCAAAAAACACCACTAACATTTTTCACTTTCACTTTATTAATATTCATAGTTTGTTTGTTGATGGACACGTCCAAATTACCTTTGAACAAAATATTTTTTATTGAAGTTTTTGTGTTAAAACATACCAAAACGGTGAACTTACTTGAAGTTTCATTTTCACTTTTCTTTTTTAAGCAGTTTATCTAAAATCGTCTCTTTTAATAATTGTGAAACTATATTCCTTGCATTTCGGTACACTATACAATCTTAATCCATAGGCACTATTTTACCGTACCGTTACAAATTTAATAACATAAGCTGTGGCAAGTTCATCCTCACTTTACATCATTCCAAGCGATGCGGCTTTTGTTGCACTATACTATAACTAACATAAGTACTATACCGCACGAGTACGTCTGCACACAAATCTCATTATCGCAAAACTGTCGTTTATTTTGTTCTTCAAGTGAAATAAAAAGTAAATACGTTTTATATATATGTATATAAATTGCACGTGGCCACCGAGTTACACGATCAAATGTGTATGACCGATTAGAAGTAAACAACGTGCAAAATAAAAACGGAGCTGAACTGGCGAACGTCCGACTGTCCGTTCGCTACGAATTTCCATAAATTTTAATCATTTTTTAAGAGATTGTACACTGTAGTTTGTGTGTGTGTGCGTGTGTGTATTATATAGTATGAAGTATATCTCACAATGAAAGAAATGAGTTCAAAATGAACTCGCTAATCTATCAGATATGTAATTTTGTTTAAATGTATGTGTTGAGATAATCGCAAGCGCATGACAAGAACCCTCATCATTTTATATAGTATGTATAATTTTATACATTTGTGTACGCACTACATGTACAAATTAAAAATATACATTATTAAAAGCTTAGTGTATTTATATATATAGTATAAAGGTATGGTTGTTTAGTAGATGTTCATTTCAAAAGAATGAACGATTGACCATTTTATATAATTCGTATATACATTTAACCTAACAGCTTAGATAATATTGTGATCACGGTATCCTCAACACTTCCTAAGTTCAAATATAACGGTCACGTGCTTTGGTAATGATGATGATGATAAAAAATGATATTTTCCACTGAATCATGTCATGTCTCAGGGGTCAACTGTGCGAGCCAAAACACTGATTCTATAAATATTTATATTTCATAAAAAATATACATATAAAAATTCTTATAACATGTCATTAAATTGAAAAAAAAATACCATCATCAAAAATTAAAGAAAAGGTAATAAAATTATAGCTTAAAAATCATGTCAAAAGTAAGTGACATAAAATTCTAAAAGCGAAATTTCAATATTCAAAAAAGATTTTTATATATTTTTTAATTTATATTATGGAAATTGTTTTTCAGAAAATAATTGTACAAGTATATATTTTATTTCAAATTATGAACATTTAATATGAAGGAAAATGTTTAATAATGTCAGACAATCTCTTTATTATATTTATTTATTTATATACAATCTGTTAAAAAAACAGCTTTTGGTTGGACTTCTAAATAATTGTATAAGATGTGCTACAGATTAAACTTAAAGTATTAGAATTACAATATGTCAGACTTAAAAAATTGAACCACAATAACTTACATTAAACATACGTTTGTATCAGCTGGAAAACAACTTTTTCTTTCTTTTTGTAATAAGTCTTAATGCTAATGAACTTTTGTATACGAAAGTTAAGGTATTCTGTAAATTTGCGATAATTGTCGCCGATAATAAGAAGTGTGCTTACAAAAACTTTAGTGTCGTCAAATTAAATCAAAAAACTAGCCAAAAACAAATTTTACATAGGAATATATTTAAAAAAAAAACTTTTTAAAGGGAATTCATCTACTTATCTAAAAAATCTCTTCTCAGCTGGTCGATATTTTGAACCAAAACTAAGCTACTAAGGATCTTTGGAGAAATATTAAAAATCTCGAGGTGAATGATGTTATTTAAGCAGACTTTGATAACTTTGATATTATTAATTTAAATACTTATTTCTCTTCGAATTCGCCTGTTACTGTGAGTAATGATGCGGCTCCTATCTCAAGTCATAACTCTCCTGATAATAAATTTGGCTATTTTAACTTTATGAACATATTTTATGATGATGTTCTGAAAGCAATATCTTCAGTGAAATCAAACAATATTGCCATATCTTCACCATACATTTAACCATGTACTCACCACGTCGACATTTCCAAGTAGTTGGGAATGTGCCAAAATTATACCACTACCTAAAGTAGCATCACCCAAATCATTTAATGATTATAGACCAATTAGTATTCTTTCCGCTATATCAAAATGTATGGAAATAGTTATTTAAATCAAATAAACGATCCATTACTCTCAACAATCTCCTATCTGAAAAGCAATCTGGTTTCAGATCAAGTCATAGTACTAGAACTACGACATCCCTATTAAAAATAACTAATGACATAAGGTTAGAACCTAACAAGAATCACATAAGTGTTCTTTTATTTTTAGATTTTACCAAAGCTTTCGATACAGTATGTTAAACCACAAAAATGTTTGCTGCAAACTTGGTAGCTTGTTCAAATTTTCTAATACGGCGGTGAAACTAATATCTTCATATGTTTCAAATAGAACTCAAAATGTAACAGTTAATGATGTATGCTCAAATATTACATCATTAACTCGTGGAGTTACTCAAGGTTCGGTACTTGAACCACTTCTTTTCTCACTGTATATAAATTATATTCCGATATATAACAGTAATTGCAGCTTATTTGCTGATGATGTACAGTTAAGACTAAGTGGAAAACTAAAAAAGGACCAGATATCAATAATAGTGTTAATATCGATCTAGATAAAATAAAGAAATGGTCGGAAGATAATGGACTGCGACTTGATCCATCGAAAACGAAAGCAATCTATATATCCAGATAACAAATTATTTTAAGCAATTAGCCAGTTTTATGTCTAGATGGTGTAATATTCATCCATATAATCCATCTAATAAAGTGAAAAATCTTGAATACATTTTTAATAAAAAGTTTTCTTAGACAGATCATGTTAATGCGATATGTGGAAAAGTATACGGTGGACTTAGACGGTTATACCACCTAAATAAACTATTACCACAATTTTTGCGACTGATACTAGTTAAATTACTATTGATATGTTACAATTTTTCACTTATGGTGATGTTGTCTTAACTTTGCTGAGCTTTGATTCAAAACGTAAACTTGCTGTAGCGTTCAACGGATGTATACGGTTTATCTACAAACTTAAAAGATATAACAGTTTGTTACTGTATTCTGTTTTAATTTTGGGTTGCTTATTGTATAATTGTTTTGATTATAGAACTTGTCTGACAATGTATAGATTAATATGTACGAAAACACCCACATACTTATACAAGAAACAGTAAATCTTATTGTTTCTCAGTAAATCTTATTGTTTCTCAGCGCCATATTTTTTTAATGGATTATGCATTTTTCATTCGTGGTATCAAATTGTGGAATTCTCTGACAGTTCTTATGAAGAGAATAAATAGCGATAATGTATTTAAAAAAGCTGTCTTCGACATTTAAATCTTTGATGCCTTTAGATTGCTGTACTTTCGACTATTTTAACTATTGGGATGAACATAACAAGTGTATTGTGTGTTTTAAAAATTGTGCGGACATCGCAAGATAACATTCAATTGTTATTATTTTTATTCACGTTATTGTTATCTTTTAACATATTTACATTGTATTCATTCATCTTTTACAATTGTATCTATCTGGTATATAATACTCTTCAACTAATGTTATATTTTACGTTGTTGTAGTTCTTGTATGTATTATATGTTCTCAGCATTGTTATTTATATTTTAAATAACCAATTTTTATTATTATTATTAATTAAAATGTAAATTAAACGGTTGACCATAAAGGGAAAACAAAGGTCTCGTATATTTCGAGTTCGATACAAGTTCACTTATACTCCACTTACACATTATACTATAACGATTTTGCATATATGTATAAAAGAAAGAAAATTGCGAAAACCCGAAAGTCGATAATTTATAGGATTAAATGATTGGGCAGATAATTTGCAGTATGTTATAGCAGATAATATAAAACAAAAATATATTAATACTTCAGATGATGGTGGTTGGCCAAATAAAAAAAAACAATCTTGTATTTTTCATTTAAACTGCGTGCTCAATCAACAAAATTTGCGACGGAAACATTTGAGCCCAAGACGTTGTCAAGAAAAGTCCAATTTAGAATTTATACTATGACCTATCGATTCTGCTTTTCTGTATACCATAACATTTCGAGTGGGATATAGGGGTCAGTAACTACAAACCCAAAACGCGACCATTTATGGGATCACACGATTTGAAAGACCGTACGTAATATGCTACATTCCTGCTGAGATACCCCGGGGTGGAGTTTATTTGCGTTACTTGTTGTTTTTCATTTAATTCCTTGTTTTTGTTTGTTTTTATTTGTAATATG
This sequence comes from Bolitophila cinerea, assembly GCA_010015015.2. Taxonomy (NCBI): domain Eukaryota; kingdom Metazoa; phylum Arthropoda; class Insecta; order Diptera; family Mycetophilidae; genus Bolitophila; species Bolitophila cinerea. The sequence goes on along the minus strand of JAAAKO020053837.1, from coordinate 16,762 downwards.
TTGCCATTTGCACTGGGTCAAAATATGAATCGTGGTGTGATAAGATGAGTGCGTTCACAACAATAAGCTGAGGAGCATGTTTATTCGGCCAAGGTCTGGCTGCGGGTTGTATAAGGTCAAATGATAAAATATAAGGAGGGTCGATAGAGGACAAATGCAACACTGTTATAAGGTTGGACACATAATAGTACAATTGTTTTTAATAATTTTAAGTGTTTCTTTTATTTGACCACTACATTTGCTTTCTTGCACACCCTTATTGCTTTCAAGTGGGAGTAGAAAAATATTTGCTTGGGTTTGGATTGTTTTTGTACAGACCTGTTACATGAAAATTGGACCTCCATATTAGATTACGTCCGAGAAAGCCGTGGCGGTCATATGCCAGAAATCATATTTAAATTATAATACCAAAAGATTATCTTTTGAATAAAGTCAATTTTATATTAATTTTAAAAAATCATCCTTGTTTTATTTCATTTCAAAGTTAAATTACCCCATACCTCTCATTACGGTGTGGCCAAATATGGTCAAAACTATTAATTGGGCAAATGGATTAAAATTTAAAGACAATAAGGGCTTCGTACCATTTAACTTTTTTCTGCCCAAAAAAAGTTAGGGGTGGTCAAAGTTAGTTACATATACCAAGAAAAAAGGAGTAGAGAATTAATATGAAAAACATTGTTTTTTAGGGTTGATTAATACGTTTGTTTTTGACTGATTTTGAGAATTCTTCATATTCTTCATATAATTTGACTTTTTAGGTTCACTGACAGCGTAATGTAAACATAAACTTAGATAGTATTTGTACAACAATTGCCCGAATAACTATTGCATCGATTAAAAATTTAGCTATAAACTGTAATAACTGGGCCAGCCACAAAATTTTACAAAAATGTTAACTCCGTGAGTGTTTTTTTTATACATAGTGTATATGTGACGTCATATACACTATGTATTAAAAAATCACTCACTGAGATTCAAATTTAGTAGAATTCTGTGGTCATAGATTTTGGGATAAATGTTAGCAAAAGTAAAGCAAAATTCTTGTGAACTCAGCACTGCCAAGGGTTTTTATATGAAAGCTACATTTTTTTCGCTCGAGAACCATTTTATCATTTCACGTGAACTTTGTACCAATTTTTTTGCTGTCCCAATATTAATTGAGACAGGTGTAGTGTAGACCGCCCGTAACTGGCACACGGCCATAAGTGACGCATAATACTTTTCTTGAAAAGTACTACTTTAATATCAATACCAAGTGTATTATCGGCATTGGCATAAAAAACAAAAAATAGCGGCGTTAGTTAGTAAAACGTATTTTTTGTTTTTTTTTTTGTATATTTTTTTGGTGTATTATAATTTTTATAATTTTTAAGGTAGAACTAAATTGATAATAGTTATTATAGTGAAGTCAATTCTTTTTAATTATATCACGTTGCAAAAAGTGCAGAGCTGTTTGTGAAGTACTGCCCTTAAGTGACGCATATTCAGCATCTTACAAAACTTACTTTCAAAAGTTAGAATGATAGATGGAATTTTTATGAAACGGGGTTTAGAAAGCTTTAAATACTTCAAATAGTTCACAAAAAAGAAATTAAAAATATTTATAATCCAAAAAAACGTCTTGTCCAAAAACGTCATGGCATATAACGCCGTGGTCTAAATCGTCGTATCCAAAAACGTCGGGGCCTAAAACGTCGAGACTAAAATGTCGTACCTCAAATCGTCGTTTTAGTCACGACGATTTAGGTCATCACCATATTTTTTAGCGCAGCGCTAAAAACGTGTAATTATATTTTGTTGTCTTTAAGTATTTGTTTTTACAAAGTTTGATGACTTTGACTAAATTTTTAATATTTTTGGCGATGGTTTAAAGAAAAAAAGATAATTTTAGTATTTTTGTGCTGGCACACAATGAGGAAAAATATTAAAAAATACTTCATTTAAATTCGTGTACATGAAGTCAGTACCTTCTCATGTGAATGTACTGAATAAAAAATGAAAAAAACATGTTTTTAGGTCCATATTTTTCGGATTACATTTTGCGAGCTAAATGTTTTTAATTTTTTCACGTGAAATTAGTAATTTAAGATAAAAAAGAGTAACAAAAAAAGCTTCTTCCAAAAGTTTAAAAAGTACTAAAATACATAAATACAATAATGTCTCCAAAATATATCAAAAATGATTGATTTTGTAAAAAAATATTTTTTGGCACAATAATTTTATATTATTTTATTATATATTATTTTATATTATATAACACATTGATTTTGTGAGAAAAATTTTACATACATTTTTTTTGTAATAAAAATGTATTCGTTGTACCAAAAAAAGGTATGGCAAAATATGTTTTTATAAACTTAAAAAAAATAATTGTAAAATGCATAAACTTAAAAAATCACCTGATATTCAAGCATATCAAAGAAAACCAAATCCAATAAGAACAAAACAAGAAAGGATAAAGCCGGTATCGCCTACACAAAATATCGCCACTTTTAAGATGATGCACGTCACACAATATACCGTTATTCCAAAACGTCGCAAATGTACGCACACACTGCGGACTCTTGTATTCTGTGCTTCAGCTCGCACGGAAACAGCAAATAAATTGCCAAACAATACAAATGCGCAACTGTCTTTTGTATGTGTGTTTAGAAGTGACCAATCGAGCAAGTAGCTCGCAGTCACTTCGATCACGCATATATACACACAAAAACTCTACGATCAAAAACACTATACAATATCTTGTTAAACCGCCGATTAATTATTAATTAGTAATTGAGTATAGGTTAATTAAACGAATTACAAATAGGAGAACAAGACAAGAGAGTCAGTCGCGCACACACTAAAGACTAAATGAAAAGCACACATTTCGAACTGCAATTACAATTCTTTTTATTAAAATACGTAAAGTGTCGTTTTCTTTTAATGATGGTCTTCCATATGGTCCGGACATGCACTCACATTGTGGCTCTGATGCGCCACAGAAACAATCAACTGCGTTGCACGAAAAACTCAAGACGCACGAGATTATAATTTTAATTTACTTAGTCTATACAATTTTGATGGTTGTGGTGTGTATGTTTTTGTACGCTTGGCTAGGCACACAGAGATCGTTATGCACGCATACACACACACACACACAAACACACAGAGACAGACGTGCGTCCGTTTGCCTGAACTTTAGTGGCGATATCGCGCACGCTCTAAAAGCTTTGGGAGTCAAAGTTGAACGTCAACTGCACGCGCGGTACTTAGCAGTTAACAGTGCGCGATTCAAGTACAAACAATATACACGTCCGACGGTCGACGCGTCCATCGTCGGCGTCGCGTTGTCGTTGTATACGTTATGTATCAGCGAATTCATCATATATACGTCTTTTGTTGTCCAACAACACACATTTATACAAAGACATTTATATTAAATACTTTTTTCTGTATATGTGTACTTTATTCCTGTGTCGTCAAATTGAATGTACTACACATAACACATACAACATTCAAAAGGCAGAGATGATGTACAATTTGCGTCGAAAGACGGTCGTTTCATTTTAAATATATATATATATACTATAATAAATACCAGGCGGTGATGACGTTGATGATGCTGTGAGGATGTTCTTTAGCTTCGTTCTGAAGCTATATGTAATTCAGAGCCAAAACGACTCACCGATTGTATGTATACTTGTTTATGTGTGAGTCTGTTTATGGTGTATACATACATGTGATCGAAAGTGAGGTGCAAGCTTATAGAAATGAGATTTGTACATAAAGACATAATAGATAAGTCGCGTAATCACCGTGAATAATATAACAAAGCGTTTTTGTTTGAAATGAAAGGTGTTTTTGGTTTAATTTCATTTAAGAGGTGGGATTGGAGAATGGAATATGGATGACTAAATAGATGTGGGTCACGAACAGATATGCCCCTATGCCTTCTTGATTCGGTTCTGGTTGCAATACATGTAATTTCGATGATAGCATATCAACGTTCATAAAGCAGGACTAATATTACATTATTCGATTCAGAGATACGTATAATGGGATAGTACCCTAGACGCTTTAATGACAATTCATCAAAAATTAATTGATCGAATGGACAATTCATCGAACGGATAATTGATCGAATGGACAATTCATCGAACGGATAATTGATCGAATGGACAATCGATCGATTGGACAATTCATCAATTGGACAATTCATCGAATGGACAATTCTTCAAAATTAAAACGATAGCAAACAGACACACACAGACATACAAAAAAATCGATATTTACCGTTACGTTACGACAATTGCAATTGCAATTGCTTTACGATCAAATACCTACGACGAAATGCTTTACTATATGCTTTACGATAAACTGCTCACGATCAGTTGTCCGGAACACAATTATATTATATTTATAGATTCACAAAACTACATTTCTATGAATTAATCGTTTGATGAATTGTCCATTTCAATAAATTGTGTTTCGACAAATTTACCATTCCATGATTTTTTCAATGAATGATTTTCGATGAATTGTCCGGCTGGCCTAGACACTAGCTAAAACCATGTTTTTGGCGGCTTCTACAATGCTTAGGACATGCTCAAACGGAGTTACATTGTAAATGTAATTTATATGTATATTATTACTTACATTAAATCTTAATTAGAACTTATCCGTCCATACATTAATAAACGTTAAATAAAGAAAATGTTTTGGGGGAGGGGACATTTCATCACGATAGTATTTGATTATTTTTTCAATATTCAAAATTCTGAATTACAAAATTCGGTTTTTTGTTTGTTTCTGTAAACATATGCGCGTCTGCGTGTATTTTACCAAAGAATCTAAAAAAACTCCCCATTGCTCACCCTAATCCAAAAAGTCTAAATAATCTCAATTCACAACTTCCATATTAAGCAAACCAACCTAAACAACAGTAATGCCTGAATATTTTGCAAAATAGGGCATTTTTTTGATTCTGTCTGTTTATTTCTCATTTCACTTAGCTTGATACAGCTCAAAATTTTCCTGGAATTTAAAAAATTGGAAACCCAAAATAACGAAAAATTTAGGTAATCGTGTATTTAAAAAAACAATTTATAAAATGTAAAAATTTCGTGGGGAAAAAATAACCTGCGATTTTATACGTAAATTATAATTTTATTTTGTTACGTAACATCAGCTCAACACCCCTTCGTAACACCTTGAAACAAAATTTGAACCCACCCCTCCTAGAGCGTTATTGAAATGATAGGTATTTAAAATAACTTTATGTTATGTCAATATTAAGGGTTATTTTTCTTACGTCCTCTCTTAAAATGTTGTGACAAGAAGTTAAATTTAAAAAAAGGCTGAAAGTAACTTTAGAGATGGGAAGAGGTTCCTTAAAAAAAATCCTAATACATCATTTAAAAAGGCTAATATTTTAATTTATACCAAACTAACCACTTTTTGTTTTGGGAAGGAGAGCTAAATTGAATAGTTATGTTATTCAGAAAAAACGTATAATTACGACTCTGAATCATATGATTAGGCTTAAAGTAAAGTATTACCTGCACCAAAAAACTGTTTTAGGAAAACTGAAATAAGTTCTAATAAAGTAACAAGGGACTCATTTGATTTTATCGAAATGAATGGTATACATCACTTACATCTATAATTTTATATAACATATATTTTTAGATAAATTTATTTAAATACTATAATTTACAATACTATATATTATGATTAGAGCCAAGATAAAAATGTAATTACATATTTGTCTGTTTACTATTAAAACATGTATGCGTACTAAAACATAGCTGATCGAATTTCCAATCAAATGAGACTAACATTTTTTTCTATTTTGCATATTTTAAGATTATAAATGCATATTTTTAGGTTAGGGCATATTGGCATAGTTTTGTGCATATTTGAAATTTATCCATATTTTATTCATTTTTATTAGTTTTTATACATTTGAAATCATTTTATTTAATTATTTAAATTTTATGTATTTTAGCCACATTGTGAATTCATTTTAAACTAAATTCGTTATCAAAATTTACATTTAAAACAAATATTTAGGGCCTAATAATTCTTAAAAGGTATATGCATTTTTAGGCACCGAAATACCAGGCTCTAATTATAATGTATTTATCATATTAAATTAATTATACATAAATTAATCACTTTAATATATATTTTTGATTATACGTATACGTCACAATCATTTATTATTATATGAATATACATACATATTCTTTAGTGCAATTAAACATTAATTTACATTCACCTATATTAAGCTATATATCTTAGTGCACATCCATCGGGATCAACAAAACATATAATATTTATACACCGTACTTCAACACGAACATACAGGCATAAACGCTGATTTTGGGGGATTTTGTTGGCAAATCTCCAAAGTACATGGTGCCAGAAAAACCTTGACCGTTTGTGTGTGTGTGTGTTGCGATTTGCGTTCGCGTGACAGCGACAAATGTTGATTTTACATACAAAACATACACACACACACACAAAACCAATATGTACGTTGTACGTACTAGGGCTAGCAAGGTGGTGTGTAATTTTGTGTACTTTCAAATTATATATATTATATAAAGTGTTTGTATAATTTAATATACATTGTACAATTGTACATAATACAAAGTTTAAACTTGTATGTTGGATTTTAGATATATGACGAATAAAGTATATACAGGGTGAGTCTGACATGAGTGCATGCATTCACGGGCGGGTTTCTTGGTTCATTGCATGAAACATTGTCAAATACGGCCATGGCCGATTTCTGTAAATTTGGGATCGTTGGAAAGTTCTTCCGAAAGCACAGTGCTATACGTTCACAAGAGATGGCGTCACAAAGTTTCTTATTTTGGCGATGAGGCCACACAAATAAGCATCGCACCAGTTAAGTTTCATTATTGGAATAATTGAAAATACCTTGCCAATTTTTACTTATTTTGAAAGACCGTCGGAAGATCTATCCAACGAACTCATATTGTCAGGAATCGGATCACTACTTCGATTTTTTTAAATAACTATACCCTCCAACAACCCTTCTAGGTTTTTTCAAGAGGCTTCTATTTCTTTCATATTTTCGGGCATGACCGTAGCGTTAGGATGACATAAGGCTTATGTCCGAATCGAAACGGACATAACGCCCATGGGTATCATGTCCGTTTTGACATGGGCCTTATGTTCGTTTCAACCAGACATAAGGCCCATGGGCTTTCTGTTAGTTTCAATTAGACATAAGGCACATGGGCTTTATGTCCGTTTCAATCAGACATAAGGTCTATGGGCTGTATGTCCGTTTCAACCAGACATAAGGCCCATGGGCTTTTTAATGTTTGGAAATTGACAAAAATGCGCGTTGTGTCACAATTTCTAAACCAAATTTTTATAAATACTGACGCGACAGAATTTTCAAAATAGGAAATTTCAACAATTAAAAAAATCTTTCAATTTAAATTCAGAAATTCTGTCGCGTCATGATTTTGAAAAAAGTGTACATTTTTTGAAATTGTGTCGTTTTAAAAATAAATTTCTTTTTTTACCTAAATTTGTTGTATTTGTTGTTATTTTTGTTTCTGTTTTTAATATTTAAAAAAAATGTAGGTAAAAAAACTAAAATAAAAATTATGAAAAGACAATTCAGAAAATAAACATTTTTTTAAACTTTGGTGTGACATAATTTCTAAAAATCACAAACGGGAAATGACGCGAAAGAATTTCAGAATTTAAATTGAAATGGAGTCAAATAGAAAGTATATTTTAACATAGGCCTTAATTCCGTTTCAACAAGACATAAGGACCAAGTGCTTAATGTCCGTTTTAATCAGACATAAGGCTTATGGGTTCTATGTCCGGTTTTACTCGGGCTATGTCCGCTTCGTTTCAAACATAAGGCCCATGTGCTTTATGTCCGTTTTAAACTGGCGTTTTCCCTCCAGAAAAATGAAAAGCATACATGTACCATTAAAAGCACAAAATGATTTGAAATTTCTAAATATATATTTTATATGAATACGTGCTTCTGTTGTTAAATATTTTGACTATGCATGCTGCACTGTTTTTAAATTGTGTTATATTCATTTTAAATTATTAATGTATATATTTTTGAACAAAAGTACAAAATACTACAAAAAAAACAAAATTCATTGCTCGATTCCAAGAAGATTAGAAAGGCAAGATTGATGAATTACAAAATCTAGTAAATATAGTAAAGGAAGGTAAATAGATAAACAAAACCCTTTCAATTTAACAGATTATGACGGTAATGTGTATGTATACAACAAACCAAGTTTGTAAATTCTATCAACGCGGGTTGCTAAGCTGCCTGGGTCGTCTAAAATTATATAATAAATCTATTTTACCATTTTGAATCGAACAAAAGGCCTTTGAATGACAATGATATCTATTTCAGATAGAACTCCATCACAAAGACTACAACAGAGTGAATCTGAATAAACATTGTCAAAGCACAGAACACACGATGCGACATACACATTATTATCTCATATACCTTGGGTCACACTTATAAGCCTGTAAAGTGTATATATCATTGCACCTTTTGTATATATATCAATACACCTTTTGTATATATATATAATATCTATACAATATACCCTATAGTTCGAGTTCAAAACCATGCATAAACAAAATTTGCAAGAAGCGTGTTGGTTGTTCTACAGCACTCAGGAGATGCCTACTCTACATACCATAATAAATGTATACAGTATATATATACATTAATGTAGGAGTATTGTTTGCCAGGACTCCTGGCTGTTCTAAGGACCCTGAAGTATACTACTTGTTCTTCGGGGTATTATTGTTTTGTGTACACGAGTTAGGCGCGAGGCAGAATAAATGGAGGTATACATATTTAAGGATATATTCATATATATATACCCATTTGTAGACAGTATATATGTGTATACTGTATATACTGTATATACTTATAGCATATGACCTGAAAACTGCGGTCTAGGAACACGAGCCTTCCGTTCAAGGTTATGTGCGCTGGCGCATTTTATTACCATAAAAGCTCTATATTCGTTTACAGACAGAGCATTAAGACATGTTTGTATGTATATGTTTATATCTATATTAGTGTATATACATTTATAGTATTATATTGAATATTAAATATTCTATGGCAGAAAATGCAAATAGAATATTTTGTAGACACTATATATATATATTTATTTATCCTTTAGTGAGACTAAGGTCAAAAAATAGGCAAGGAACTGATTTATGTTAGCAACTATAGCTATCATCGACGGTTAACCTAATGAAGTGTGCCAGCTCATGGGCAACTTTTCTCCTCCATGTTTCTTTTAATTATTCTTAAAATTCACCTAATAGACAATCTCGCTTACAAATTAATCTATTTGTAAAACTCTATTTATATTAAAAAAAACATTTTTCGATTTAGGATAATGGTATGCAAATATGGGATCAAATAAATTTTAAATTAATTATTTCATTTAAAATACCTTTTGTAAAAAATCGTAATACAAAATCCCGTATTTCACAAACAAAATGCGTGTTTTGAATAAAAAAAACTATTTCAGTATTTTTTATTTGCAAATGCCTGAGTTTTACAAGGTATAATTGGATTTGTTGATGGTTACATCATTTTCTCTACAAAATGTTGAAGCCTACGCCTAAAATAATGATTATATTCAAGTTCAAGTTTTCGTCATTTACGTGGCATGTGCGCATATAATATCTATTATTAATTTGCGTATAAACATATAAGTATAAAGGATATTGTTTTTTGCCTGCGAGCAAATATATGTTAAAACAAATGCGTAGTGCCATATAAGAGTAATGAATACAAATAGGAATAAATATAATCTTTTGTCCCTTAGTCATCAAAACATATATTTAGTATATAGATAATATACATTATATACTATACTATACAATATAATATACATGTATATGTATATATGAAACATATATACGCAAACGTCTTTAATAAACGCAAACGCACAGAAAAATCAATGTTATTGCGGCAGTCTTATCGCAATTTGCTTCGTAACATCGTTATTGATTCGTTTTTGGCGGCGTCGTGGCCGTCGCCATGCGCCTGCCTGCTTTTACTTTTCTGTCCGTTATATTTTTTCGGTCGGTCTGGCACAGATTCGTTGCGAAAACGCGTGGGTGGGTTGCGTTGTTTCAGCAGACGACAAAAAGGTTTTGGACGAGCTTAAAAGGCTTCAGTCTACTGATGGTTTACAGATTGCTATGCTCATGTAAAGTCATAAAGTCATACAATTTGTTATATACGAGATAATGTATGTATTAGTATACATAAGCAAGAAAACGGCACAGAATATATACATACTTGTTATTTGCTACATTGTCTTGATTGGCACTTTAACCGACTAGACGTGACGGCTTAAGCTTTCGTATATTTTACGATCACAAAACTTATATAGTCTCAATTGTCGTACTTTTAGCTTTAAGCTCATGAACTCTGCAATGAAATGATAAGAAACTTCAGTATATTTACACAACAATTTTCTGAATAAAAACGGATGGTTTGAAGTCATATATCTTTGCCCTGGGTTAATGCCCTGGTTATTAATAATTTTTCTTTTCAATTGCAGATTTTAGTAAAAAATATGAATAAAAATACGTTTGAAGTGCTTAAAATATTAATAAAAAATATACTTTAAAAGCAGGAATATATTCCATTAAAATTGGACATTATTATTTAAATATATATTATACATGTTTTAAAAAAATAATAACTTCACATGTTATATATAATTATATATAAAATATTTTAACCTATTTTGTTTACAATTTAGAAATGTAACGTAGGTGAATTGACGCAAAAAGGGAAAGAGGGCTTTAAAGTTATTGCCCCATTTGAATGTGCTTTTAAGAGTTGAGTGTGTTTAAGGATAGGTATTTCAAAGACGGCAAACTATATATTAAAAACCTCACCTTTTGCCTTTTGCACCTTTTTATTCTCTTGAAAAAATATTTTTGGTTTTTAATAGTTTTTAGCTTGTTTTATAATACTAATTTACTTATTTGGGTATATTTTTACTTTAAATCACTCCTTCCCTTAAATGTTTTTTTATGGCGCAATGCTCACACAAAAATACTACAATTCTACAATAACAACACTATTTTTTTTAAAGTAAACTTTAGCTATTAGAAGCGTGAACTAATTGGCATGTTCGCCAATTAGCTTGGCAAAATGTACAATTTGAAGAACAAAATCCAAAGTGGCACCATTTGAATAATTTAATTATGTATTTATTTAAGATATATAAATAATGTAAATATACTTACAATTTAATGTACAAAATAACGTCTAAATTGCAAGTTATGCAAAAACAATGCTCATAAAAATATAAAATATGCATTATATTATACATAACCATACCGCGAAAAAGTATGACAATGCATGTTTTTACTGCGAAATTTTATCATTATTTAGTTAGAATTACAAATAAATGTGTTTTAAGAAATACTCGTTTCTTTAAGCAATGCTTTTTACCTTTTTACCTATTAATATTTGGTTTGATTTGTATGGTACATATTTTGTCTTTTTTACGTCATATTTGATCATAAAAATTTAGTAGTTTAAATTATTTTAAATATTACAAGATACATTATTTTATTATTATGTTTATTTAATGTAAATTTATTTTTAATGGAAAGTAATTTATTTTGCATTATTATATTATTAAACCTAGGTTGGACAGCTGGGTCTAATCAGTCCAATTTTGATTTTAAACATACAAATTTTGTTTATTTGGCAGGGATCGAGCAAAAAATCTATGTCATTCTATGCCTCCTTGTTTGTCTACACTGTAGGCAGGCCTACTAACCATTAGGGTTATTTTTTTAGTGCTTCAGCAAAAAAAAATAAAAATTGGGAAAAAACGAAAATCTATAGTTTTGTGTAACACACATTTTAATTATTATTTATTTATTTATTATAAAATTCTCAACTATTTTTTAAACTTAATTATGCAGTGAATTAGGTCGCAATAACATAAGGAATTTAAAGATAAAGATCAAAATAGAAATTTTTAATAAGGAATGATGAATATGCCCAATCAGACTTCCCAGTATAGTTTGTGGACTAGTGATAAAAATGTAGCTTAATTTGTAGCTCAAAAGTTGTGCTTCATGAGCTTATCCTTCCAATTCTGCAACATTTTTGTTGTAAAACTATTACTTCTATCGAATAGATCTTTGAGGCATAAGTACCAGTTTAAAACGAAAGAATTTACTACATTATCGTCGTCACGGTCAATTAAGTTAGGATTAGGCTTGTGTAAAAGATTAAAATTGCCCAAAAAGTTGAATAAACAAAACGAATAATTTCTCTAAAGAGACAACATTATTGTTTCTTAAGGGTTGGTAAACATATATATTTCGGTTCTTGGACATGCGTATTATGGTTGTGTTAAGTTTATAAGGTTGCCAATGCGTAATACCCTAAAACTTGTGTTTCGAAAAATGTACGGATTCACCGAAACCGGTTTTGCAATAAGCAATAACTTGGGCAACCAAAAAGAAGCCCTAAAATATGTTTTTTAAGCGCCAAAAATAAACTATAAAAACATCGTTTTAAGCCTTTAAAATAAGCACTAAAAATACATTATTAACACATAATATATAAAAAGTATCTAATCTTTTTTTTTAATAAATAACGATCATTATCTTAAATTAAAAATTAAAACACACCTGATATTTGAACAGAATACGTTTTTATAGAAAGATAGCTTTTTTCTACATCGATGATTGTAATTGAGAGAGTATTTGGCATTTACCTCAGAGTTTGTATATTTGTTAACAATCACAATCTTCTCCGGACAATAACTTTGTAATTGTCTTCAATATTTCGAGTCCGCTTTTGACATTATTTTTTTTCTCTACATATTTAGCTTGTTTCTGCTTGTTTTTCGATAACAAAAAATGCACTAAAAATGAGCATTTGTACTAAAATAAGCTAAAATATGAAAATAGGCCAAAATAAGCATTAAAATAATCCAAAAATAGCCCTAACAAGTAGGTCTTAAATTGATTGAATTTGTATGCCTTACTCATCTATGGCGATACGGTTGCAAAACAATAAGAAGCTAGAGCTTCTTTTTGGTTGCCCTAATAATAACTAATGCGCCATGCGACTCTAACTGGAATGAGAGAATCCTAATTAATCTGAATCATCATCTGGTGGACGCTTGACATAGCGTACTCCTTCTCCCTCTTTCTAGGTAAATAGTTAGTTGACGCGAGGATCCATCGGTAGATGTCACCATGGGTACGACGGTGGTATCTCTAGCCATCGAGCATCATTGTGAGTAACGTATCGTTACATAGGAATATGAGGGAAAGAGAGAGAGTGATAGATTAGTAGTCGTCAGCAAAGATTTTTCATTGTCATTAAAAGTTGCTATTACCACATATTTGTTTTATTGTAAAAAAAATCGTGACATATACGAAAGAACGAAGTTCTAGGTTTCCATAAAAAATTCCATAAAAATAGTTCATAAATTTCTCGAAATAATAGTAAATGTCAAATAAATATCTCTAAGTGCCATCTCAAAGTCACCTTATCTTACAATCGTAGTTCATCAAAGTAAAAAAAACACAATTACAAAATGACCGCGTTCCATGTCACGTTTTCATGTGAGCTCTAGCTCACCTCACAGATAATTCCAAGCGAGGTGGCTGCGACAGCCGGCGTACGCTCGGCGATTCCCCAGGCTTCCAAAGATCAAATTAGATATGCAATTCAAATGTTCTATTATATTCCATACTCAAGGTCAACCGTACACTGCTGAACTGGTCGCAACCTACAATTCTCATTGAGAACGTAATATTATATATAATATATATATGTATATATAATTATATATACAATAATCACTAGATATATTTAATGTATGTAATAAACTTTTTTGTTTGTTAGCAATGCTATTATAGTGAATAAAGTGCATTTATATATATACGAGTATAGAAATATATATCTTGCATATTTTTACATGTTCAAATTGCAACAAGCGCACGTAAACATCCTCTACTCGTACATAACTTATAATTGCCCTCTAGATTAATAGCCTGACTACGTATATATACTTAAGTTATTTATTGGCATTATGATAATTTACCAAATTAAACCAAAATCCTCCTATTTACAAAAACACAATTGTCATTTATTTTGGAATCGTTTTACGAGATTCCGAACATAAATGTCGTTGCTGGTACTTCCGCCCAGTAATAACTTATCTTTTCCCGCATCAGCGCAATCATAAACATATTTTGTTTGTTACATAATATATATTAAACGGATTTTTTGTTTGTTTATTTACTCAGTCTCGCATAAAAAAAACGTTTCATAATAACAATTGACAAAACGAGTATTCTGCATAAACATTTTAAATATAATTTATTTTTTGAGAGTTTAATTTCATAATTCAGTCAGACACCAAACATGCGCTGTCTATACTCGAATTCAATGTAACACGAGCTTCCATACCTAACGAGCATTAAAGCCATTTATTTGGCTATTGTTTATGCATTTTTCAGTTGTTTTTGAAGTGCGATGATAAAAAGCGACCACTCAAGCATAATTCTACGTTGCGCTGTGATATAATATAAAGGCACGCATTGTATTGCTTGTGCTTTATGAGTTTTTATTTTATAAATAAACAAAGTGTATAGCCACTAAAATGTTTGTTTACAGTAGTGTCTGTTTGAGTTTATTTAGTTGAGACTCTAAGTGGAATTAACACGCAATGACATTGTGGCTAAACAAAACATCATTTCAGACAGATTTTTTTGTGAATATGGTATATTATGTAATATAATCTTGGTTTATTTCTTTATTTTGCCGCAATAAATATGAATCTTTATATTTTGTATGATTTTTTGGGTTTTCGTTGTTTGTGCAAATATTGAAATGCTATTCAACACATCTTGTTTAGACGAATAAAGGAATAAATAACATTTACACAAAAACTGAAACGCAAGGAAGTATTTCAATAAAATGATTTACGAGTACGATACTATGTGTAATTGTTGTTGTGTGGATTTTTTCATGAGTCACTGTGTGCTTATCTATATTTTATAAATATTTATATGCAGTTGGACTGTGAATTATATTATATTTTATGTTTGATAACTTTTTCGTTCATTTTTATGGTTATGCTATTTTTGAAATACTGTGCATTTTGCAAAATTGCATATAAAATGAACAATGGACCTCAAAGGTCGAAATGATTACAGAAATGACTGATTGCGTTTTTCTTAAAAAATATCGTTTTACATGCGTTTCTACTTTCTAAGAATGGTGATAAAGTTTAGCTCAATAAATTAAAATATTGAAGGCTGCTTAGATCTCTTGGCTTCTATATTATCTACATTTATTACAACCACTACGATGAATAGATGATATCTCCTTATGAAATGCAGTACTGGACGTAAGATATTTATCGGCTGGTAAATATACCGGTATATTGGTATTTTTTAAATTGGGGTCTGACGTACTAGTTTATTCGCCATACATTGGCATATGATTACAACCCTAAATTTATCAAATTGATTTTGTTATTTATACCTGTATATAAAACCAAAATGTCATCCTTCTTTAAAAAAATCTTTACAATGTACATCGTCATTTGCTATTTAAGCAGAGAAGTTTCAATCTAGCCCAATATACTATTTGGCTAGAGCTAAACAAGACACTGTTGCGTCGGGCCGTTCTCTACTGTGGCGAAGCTTGAATGTTGCCGCAAAATGAAGAAAGGAAACTTGTAACTTTCGAAATAAGGTCCGACCGGTGGGCAGATCACTTGTGTTGAATGGACAGGAAAGATCAGACCAAACGGGTTTATCCCAATAAACAATTTTAAGCCGCAAATATACTCTCCAGTGTATATCGCGGACACTGTCTCCAACAGATGCTAATATGTCGCAATCGTATTGGCGGTCCTTATCGCGCGTATATACTTATCCAGCCGAGCGATAGGTTTTTGGTTCAGGGGTATACTACCGATAAGACTTTCAATCTAGGCTCCGCAAATTGTTTGTGCAGGTGCAGATGGATGCAGGTGCAGATGGATGTATAATATTTCATCTGACCTGGGAGAAATGGGGGTCGGTGATTTTTAATGCCAGAAATCGGTTGTAGTTACACATGAAGAAGAAGAATAGAAAATCCGAAAATATGAGTCCTAATAAATTTTGCATTCTTTTTACCGGAGAAAATTTTCTCTTCATGACAAATATGTTAAATCCCATACAAAAAAAAATTATACAGATATTTTTTTTTCCGTATTATTTTTTTATATGGGAAATGCAATAAATATTGTCGTTTATCTTTTGTTTTCTCGGTCGATAATACTATAAATAAATATTACAGATACCTGATATATGCTCGAATTTACCTCTGAAATGAAATATAGGGAATTCTTCTTCGACAGGTTCGAATAAAAACTGTAAAAAGGTTATAACGGGAGATGAAAAATGGCTCTACAGATATGCTCATAAGCTATTCATTTTTGAATTGGTAATTTTATTTAATTTAATATTTGTGATGTATAATCAAAACCATTCATACTAGTAGTACTAGTACGTATATTTTAATCTCTTTTATACTTTTGATTGCATTTTCATTTTTATTATATTTTTAAAAATAGACCAGTTGTTATAAATGAACTAAATGTTGAACATTAAACTAATTGTATAAGAAATAATATGGTATAATATTATAGTTTTTTAGACTTGG